>JBBPBX010011260.1:7728-24584 GCA_038048925.1 Garcialebias charrua | reverse complement strand
ACCTGTAATTATTGTTAATCCGTCGGGATGGTTGGGGTTCGGAAATGATGGCTATGGGCTGGGGCCGGGTCGAGTCAGAATTTTTGGGCCCAAATGCAACTCTAGAAGGAACCCAGATTAGCATCAGAACGTCAAGCAGTCAGCTAGTCAGAGAAGAGTCAATGCTAAAGTTGATTTCTGCCTTTTTAAAACAACTCCAAAGTCAAAAATGTCATAGTTGATCATGCAAATGTCCTGTTTTAAACCCTCACAGTACTGTCAATTTAGCAATATATATTATATATTATGGAGCCAAGATGGTGTAGTGGTTAGGGCGTTTGACTTGGGACCCGAAGGACGCGGGTTCGCGTCCCGGCCACTACACACCTTGGGGTGTCTATGAGTGCACACCTATTTTCTCCAGCTCCCCGAGCGCCTTCTATGGCTGCTCACTGCACCACCTGGTAGGTGGTTGGGTTAAATGCAGAGACGAATTTCGTCTGTGTATGGGAAACATACGCAGATGACAAGATTAGACAATTATTATTATTATTATTATTATGTGATTTTTTTTTTCAACTTTCACACTGTGTCTAGGACACAGTGAGAGATATGATTTCTTTTTTATACCCACACACCCCCGTGTTTCTCTTTTCCTATCTAAATGAAAAAGGCAGCGCCTCCCACGGGCTGCGGCCTCAGACACCTCTGTCCCCCCATGTCTGTTTGTTTATGTTTTACTCGAACGAGCTGTACTGAAATGTAATTCCGTTTTGCTTTGGTGCAATAACAATAAAGCTGATTCTGATTGTCATTAAAAGTGATAGTTGTTAACATTGAAAACAAGTTATTTTGCAGTCCCATATTAAATAAGGTTTGGTGGGAAATATGTGTAGTGTTAGGCATAACCAGGCAGACTGATGTAAAAGTAATGCAGCAGTTCAAGCAATGCACTTTAATTGATTTTCACACTGTCTTACTGTTTGTATCGAGTATTTTCTGCAGCTAAATATACCCAACATGTTCTGTTTTGCAGCAGCTGTTTACTATGGAATCAAACTGGTAACAGACTGCAGACAACTATTGTCAGTGTAAATAACTATAAGACTTCTATCTAAATAACAGATAGTATCCTCCTCCACCGTCTTCATGTGGAGGTCGGTCTCTGCGACACCGTCCTGGACTGGTTCAAATCTTTCCTCTCCAATAGGCTGGAATGTGTTAGTCTTGGCAACGCCACGTCCCAGACAGTCTGTGTCTCCTGTGGTGTCCCTCAGGGGTCGGTTCTGGGGCCCCTGCTGTTTTCCCTTTACATGCTGCCTTTAGGTCAAATTATTAATCAGTTCAACATTTCTTTTCACTGTTATGCCGACGATACACAGCTTTACATCAGGACTGGAGCATCCTCATCTTCCACCTTGTCATCTCCATCTTCACTCACTGCCCTCTCTGCCTGCCTGGAGGCAATTAGGGCATGGATGAATCAGAACTTTCTTCAATTAAACTGCTCCAAGACTGAGGCCATACTGATTGGCACCCCTCACCAGGTACAAACATCTCCTATAACAACACTTTCCTTTTCTGGACAAGACATCCCCCTCTCCACCTCTGTTACTAATCTTGGAATAAAAATGGACTCCAATCTTACATTTGAAAATCACATTAAGCATCTGTTTAAAACTTGCTTCTTCCATCTTCGAAACATCTCCAGACTTCGCCCATCCCTAACTTTTTCCGATGCTGAGAAGCTCGTCCATGCTTTTGTCTCCTCCAGGCTCGACTACTGCAACTCCCTGTTTATTGGAATCCCTGGCAAAAACCTTCAGAAACTTCAATATATTCAAAACAGTGCAGCAAGGATCTTGTTGAGAGTTCGTAAATTTGAACATATTACAGGTAGTCCCCGACTTACGAGCGCTCTGACCTACGAGGTTCCGGACTTACGAGCTGGCGAATTTTTGGAAAAAACGCAAAAAATACCGAGTTTTTCTGTGTTTTTTCACCACAGTTCGTTAGCTAAACATGTGGACACACGTTTCCGATCATTTTTATGCACTCGTAAGCAGTTTTTCGATGAAAAACGAGTGTTTGTAGTCGCGCTAGCAAAACCGTTCCAACTTACGAGCGAAATTCCGGACTTACGAGACACGTGGCGGCCGTTCCGAATTACGAGATTTCCATGTTACGAGCAACTCGTTGTAACGGAACTCGCTCGTAAGTCGGGGACTACCTGTACACCCATTCTCCATAACCTTCATTGGCTTCCTGTCGCCTACAGAATTCAGTACAAAACTGCTCTCATTACACATCAATGCTTACATGGAGCTTCACCAGATTATCTGAAGGATATTCTTATTCCATACTCATCCACCCGGTCGCTGCGGTCACAGAACAGTAATCTCCTTCACATTCCGAGAACCAAATTAAGGACCATGGGAGACCGGGCTTTCAGTGTGGCTGCCCCCCGCCTGTGGAACTCTCTTCCTGACTGTCTGAGAGCCCCACAGTCTGTGGTTGACTTTAAGAGCGGCTTGAAGACCTTTCTTTTCAACCGAGCATACTCTACCTCCTCATGATTCTACTTTTGATCTTAGTTGATACTGTTATTGATTTTACTTGTTTTATTACTTGTTTTATTGACATTTAATTCTGTTGCACTTTGTAGCACTTTGAGATTTTCATTAATGAAAAGTATAAATTGAATTCATTATTATTATTATTATTATTATTATGTAAAATCAGTGACAAGAAAAATCTACAAAACTGCACTGCCATCAAATTTTGAGGTTATAATTGTTTAATGACAGCAGAAATCTACTAATTTTCCCTCGTGTAGTCGTCTCTTACCTCTGCCACCTGTTGTCTTTGCCAGGTGTCATTTGTCTGTCATTAACATCCCTATTTAAGTCTGCGTCTCTATGTTCCTCGTTGTCTGGGCATTTTCCTGTCAAGCACCATGTTCCGTCTCCCCTCTGTCCCAGTCTTCCAGCATTTATGTAAGTTTGCTGCCCCGTCGGCTTTTTGTTTTGTTGAATACATTATTTCTTATTATTTTCTCCGAGTCTCCGTGGTCTGCCTGCACTTAGGGTTTGACGCTAAACCACCAGATCGCAACACTTTGGTCTTTGCCCTGTCATCGGTTTATTAATCTAGTCAGTTTTTCCAAACTAAGGCTGTTTAAAAAGCTATGTACAACAGGTAAAGCCCTGACTACTCAACAGAATACGACTTCAAAAACTACCTTTAAGACATGAAGAGAAAAAATGAGAAAGAAGAATTTGTCTTTGTACGATACATGAAGTCTTACTGCCAAAGTTTATGTTGAAAGCATTTCTTCATATTTATACATACAGTATTTAGTTCAAACATTGTTTGTTTTTGTAAAGCGAGCAAGATGATATGAAAGAAAGTACACTAGAAGACAAACGGTGCAACAGTGGGCACTGCAACAGAGCTCATGGGTGATTTGAACTCAGAGTGATACCTTTGACTTTGGGGTGTCCGCGGCTTGTGGTAGTTGTAATAGGAGCTGCATAAACCTGGGTAGCCATTGGGAGGTGCGTGATCGTAGTAGTAATGTTGCCCTCCGTTGGGTAAACTGGACACGTTGGCGTTGTTCAGGTTGATGTTGGTGGATTTGGGGGACTTGCCGTAGGAGTTGTTGTGGTGGTGATGATGGTGGCGATGAGGGTGGCTGGTGTGGGACATTGCGTTGGCTCGAGACAAACGCCCCACCGGCTGCTCCAGGTGAGCGTAGTGTGGTGGAGGCTGCACCTGCAGGGGGCGCTGTGTGGTGTTGGTTTGATGCTCGTCAGGTCGCCGATGACCGCCGTTCATGAGATGGTTTCCAAAGAGTCCGCCGTTACGCTGAGAAGACATGTTAAATGTAAAACTGCGAGTGCGTTCAACTCTTACGAACTACAAGGGCACACGTAATATTGATGTTAAGTCTGGGAACTGATACTGACTCAGAAATGAAGCAAAAATAGGTTTAAAAGCTGGCAGATGGTATGATATGAGCTTAAATGGAGGAAGAAAAAAATCTGAAAATCAATATAAATAAATAAAAACAAAACCCTAAATTTCATACAGGCAGCAAAACTTAGATTTAAAACTGTACAGTATTCTTTAAATTTAGCATGAAAATACGTTTTCCTCAAAAATCTAAATTTTACAAACATTTTCCCCTCATGTAAACTTAAATCAAGTTACCCTATAAATTTCCTCGTCTTCCTCAGGAATAAAGTCTACTAGATCGTCATCTTGCAGATCACATGATATCGCTCGGCGAATTTCCGGCCCAATATCATGGAGCGTGCGGAGGCCAGCCTGTAACCATGACAACAAGAGGGCTAAAGCACTGCGGCTGGGACCTTCAGCTCACATCTTACAGCTCAGTGCACAGTCACAACCACCACACACACTAAACATGCACGCACCTGAACTGTGCAACACCTGACATTCACAGACTGACAGGCCAGAGGAGATGAGAAAACAGAGACAGACACGTGTGCTCTTCTGAATACTCACTGTTATTTAACTATTGCAGTGCAGTCAGAAGTTTACATACACATATCATGGGCATAACTGCTGTTTTAAATTTGGTTTTTTAATGACTGATTCAAACCTTCGTTTTTAGGGTTGAGAGATGATTAAACTTTTGCATTTCTTTGTCTGCTAGCAAGTTGCTCACCAACTGCACACTGTGTTCATCAACAAATTTGTAGCATCATTCTGGTTGGGTATTGGACTATTCCTCTTGGCTGAAAAGTTTGTTTAATAGCACAAACTTTGCTTTTAGGCACAGCCCATAAATATTTAATGAGGTTGAGGTCAGGGTTTTGGGATGGCCAGTCTAGAAGCTGACTAATCTCATGGTTTATCTCTTCAAAGATCGTTGATGTGTGTTTGAGATCAGTTGTCATATTGGAACACCCAAACTGTGTCCAAGTTTCAGTCATTGGAAGTGAACTTAAAGAATTTTATCTTGGTCCTCATCCTTCATTGTTTTACCTATCATCACCGTGCTCCAACATTGGTACAGTGTTCTTAGGTTACCAGGACCTGGACTCCTTCAAACATACCATATCTTTCGGACTATAAGGCACACTAGATTATAAGGCGCATTAAAGGTGTTGTGACATGATGTTGGAACTATGCATAAAGTGGCACAACATGTATATTTGTATCATTCAACTATGTTCGTTTTTATAAGCAAAATGATAAATCAATGAAAATTTGTTTCAAAAGTGATTTTAAAACTGGCGCCGTGTTTCGTCATGGGACATCCGGGTACTTACGCATGCGACGTCTGTGACGTAGGGACTAGAAGTTGAGACTGCGGGCTGCTATTGAGCCCCCGGTAGAGCTCAGCGTACATGCAGTACGCCTCTGTACAACGTACATACGCAGAGGCACAAGCGTAGCCCCGCAGGGCACGAACGCGCAAAGCTCTTTTTTTACGACCGCGTACGCGATGCGCGTTGTCTCACAATAAACTGGCCGTGGCCGGACTGTTTTGTATGTTACACAAATGAATTAAATTCCTCTTCTTTATCGCTGATCGGGCCTTTTCTTTTGTTTTTTTGCCAAAAGTCAAGTAATCGCTTCTTCCTCCGTTCACTCCATGACTGAAATGAATGAATTCAGGTCCTACCTGGCTGCGCGAGGTTTTAAATATTTCCTGGTGGGCTGTGGGCTGCAGGAAAAGCGCTCCCTGTTTTTATTTTTATTTCTTAGAACTTTTTATTAACATATAAAGTAGAAACACCGCAGCAGAACACCGCAGCGGGCTGCAGCGGGCTGCTCATGAGTTCTCTCACCCGAGCTGTCAATCATTTCAGTAGGCGTGTCAGCAAGTGACCAATCAGCGACCTCAGTTTGTCCTGCTCTGCGCGCAGCTGCTCAAATTACAACAAAGATTTGGAGCAAAAACGCGAGCATTTAACGCGAGAACGAAAGTAGAGCTGTGCCAGCAAACGTGTGCGCACAGAATGTGCGTGTAGAGTGACGTACTGCATGTACGCTGAGCTCTACCGGGGGCATTAGCAAGCAGTGTCATCGTGTTCAAGATCGCCTTTTTTTTTTTGTATAACTTGAAAAATGCCGGTACGTTGTGTCACATTTGGGTGTTCTAATATCACCAGTGAACAAGTGAGCCTTTTCACTTTCCCAAAAGATGAAAAACTTTGTCAAGAATGGACAAAACAAAGCTGCCCCCCTCGCTTCTGAACAGTAAGGCTCAAATACGGCTGCAGACCTACATTAGAACCAGCTGTTTCTTGTTCATCATTCGAACTAACTTCGGCTTCCCAAACTGAAGACAAATCACTCAAATCTTCACTTAAGTTGCTTAATTCCTCGGTTTATATATTCACTGCTATTTGTTATTTACAAGGTACGTTCTAGCCATTGCGTCATAAAAATGCGTCGGCGTTTGACCCCTCCTTTCTCCACCCGAAAACTGCGACGCACTGCAGAGAACTATTTTATTAAAAATACTTTTATATATTAATTATTCGACGCAGCTGTGTACAAATAAATCAAAGCTGAGTATATGCTGTGCCACTTTATGCATAGTTCCAACATCATGTCACACCACCTTTAAGCAAAACAAAACAGTCAGATAAGTCAAACTTTATCCAACTCATTCACAATAACTATATAAAATCAGTTTGAGGTCAGCACAACCAGAATTAATACATAAGGCACACCTGATTACTGTATAAGGCTCCCTGTCGATTTTTGAGAAAATTAAATGATTTTAAGTGTCTTATAGTCCAAAAAATACGGTATTTGTTTTCATTGAGGTCAAATAGCTCGCCTTATGTCTCATCTCACCCTAAAACTGGCTTGTCCATCAAGATTTAAGGTGTTGCTTTTGGAGGAGGGGATTTGAGCCTGTAGGAAGAATACAAAAAAATCCAAACTTGTGCATTCAATTCTAGTTTTCAAAAATCTTTAAAGTTGTGTTGTAAAATCCTGGAAAAGAACGGTTTATATCATTAAAAGCCCAAACTAAAGACCATTCATGCCCATCATGTGTGTATAAAAACTTCAACCTTAAGAGGCAACCAGCACATTTTACATCTTAAATACTCCCCGGTCTCCAGATCGAATACTACCTACAAAAGCATTATTTAAAAAATTTAAAAAAAAAAACACTAGATGGTGTTTACTTTTGGATATGGACTGCGTTCTGCATGACATCTGAGGACAAACTGTAGCCATATGTTAAGTAACAAAAATGGACACAAGCTGTATGAATTTTATGAGAGGTGAGTTGTAATGCACAGAAAACACATGAAGACAATGACACATGCTTAACATCAACATGTATGATATTAAAGTCACAGACTTGGAGCACATTATAAACATATAAACCACAGGAACAGATTCATACTGTACACCCACATCATGAACTCCCTGCTGAATCATAAACCACAACATTAGCATACCTGATAATATCTGGGTGAAATGTGCAAAGACACATTACAGACTCGACTTAACAAAATTACAACAACCAACCACCACAAAGTTTTCATTTATCTTCCATTCCTTTCACACTTACAGACTACTTTCTGCCAGAGGCACCTGAGTACTCACCTGCAAGGCAACGGCTGTGCTGTTCTGGGAAGGGTCAGCCCCCACCAGGCCATCCTCTTTACGTTTCTTGAATTTCCTAAAGTAGTCCTGTATCAGGAAGGTGGCATAGAACTTCCCCACGGTTACCTCATCATCTGAGTGAACAGACCACACAAATGCTTCCTGTGACAGCAGGCCACCACACACAGCACTCTGGGAGGGAGAAGGAGACGCCTTTCTCCCCCCGTGTTCATCCTCTCTACAACAAATGAAGCTCCATCGGCTTCCGATGGCAGACAACGAGTGAGGTGTTTCTAAATATAAACGTTCATCTCGTGCATTCTCTGCTTCAGCATTCACCGTGTCGGATTCTTTATTGGGTTTCATAAATGAAAGAAACGCTAAAAATGTTTTAACATCTTGTGTATTGTTTCAGTATGTGAAACGTCTTTGGAGGAAAATATGTATGTCTACTTTTAAATTGAGTGGAATTAGTGAAATATTGTTCAAACAATCACTCATTTCATCTATTCAAGTTATAAACTTAATGTGAAACGTCTCATCCATGTTAGAGGGCTAAACTGCAATTACAAAAACATTGGAAAGTATGACTGAAAATAGGCTGCTGTTAAAATGTGTATGTTTAGCTTTTTTAACTTACTTTGTATGAACATAATATTTATAACTAGTTTTGATATCTGTGACACCATCAAAAATCTCAAAGATGCAACTAAATGCTCTGCTTTGGCACATGCAAACATGCAGATCTATATTAAGTGTCATACATCTGGGTCCATTTGTGCACATCTCTCCAGTCTCCACCTAACAATATGCTACATGTTAAGCTGTACATGGATGAATCCTTGCACGTACATTTGTCCCTGTTTTAAAATCTTGTTTGTTTGAAAGTGTGAAAGAATCATTCTGAAGCAGGGGTCTGAATCACTTTGAACAAGCACGCTGGGGAAAGAGATCGGAGAGAGAGGCAACACTAGTTCCATGCCACCACCCTAAAACAGAACTGCTTCAGAATATTCTGAAGTGCTTCAGAGTTTATATGTGTAAGGACTGTAAGCTGTAAACGCTCAAGCAGTGAGAATAGACAAGAAAATAGGATCACTGAGAGAGTCCCAGAGGAAGAGACAGCAGCGAGATGGGACAGAGATAGTTAGTTAAAAACGACAGTGAAAGCATGCACTTGCACTGTGGTCTACAAGGCCATGCAAGCCCAGCAGAAAGTCAGTGGTCTCCATCAGCACCCAGGGCAGGAGGACAGAGTGTGGCCAAAACACACACAGATTAAAGAGAACACCCTGAGAGGACAACCAGGAGAACATGAGCAGAGCAGCAACAGCATGGAACAACTTTACCTTAAAGCCCCACTGACATGATTTTTAAATTTTCATAAAATTGCTCAAAATATATATCTTTTATCATTTAAATATGTTCGTTTTTGCAAACAAAATGATAAATCACTTTAATTTTGCTTTAAAAGTGATTTTGAACTTCAAGCCGTGTTTAATCATGGGAAATCCGATTACACACGAACGCACCATCTGTGACGTAGTGAGAGGCAGAGGGCTCTGGTCTCTTTAATAGCGGACAATTTAAAACCCGACGAATTTATCAATCTATGTGAAGATTTGAGCTATTTGTCTTCATTTTNCACCTAACAATATGCTACATGTTAAGCTGTACATGGATGAATCCTTGCACGTACATTTGTCCCTGTTTTAAAATCTTGTTTGTTTGAAAGTGTGAAAGAATCATTCTGAAGCAGGGGTCTGAATCACTTTGAACAAGCACGCTGGGGAAAGAGATCGGAGAGAGAGGCAACACTAGTTCCATGCCACCACCCTAAAACAGAACTGCTTCAGAATATTCTGAAGTGCTTCAGAGTTTATATGTGTAAGGACTGTAAGCTGTAAACGCTCAAGCAGTGAGAATAGACAAGAAAATAGGATCACTGAGAGAGTCCCAGAGGAAGAGACAGCAGCGAGATGGGACAGAGATAGTTAGTTAAAAACGACAGTGAAAGCATGCACTTGCACTGTGGTCTACAAGGCCATGCAAGCCCAGCAGAAAGTCAGTGGTCTCCATCAGCACCCAGGGCAGGAGGACAGAGTGTGGCCAAAACACACACAGATTAAAGAGAACACCCTGAGAGGACAACCAGGAGAACATGAGCAGAGCAGCAACAGCATGGAACAACTTTACCTTAAAGCCCCACTGACATGATTTTTAAATTTTCATAAAATTGCTCAAAATATATATCTTTTATCATTTAAATATGTTCGTTTTTGCAAACAAAATGATAAATCACTTTAATTTTGCTTTAAAAGTGATTTTGAACTTCAAGCCGTGTTTAATCATGGGAAATCCGATTACACACGAACGCACCATCTGTGACGTAGTGAGAGGCAGAGGGCTCTGGTCTCTTTAATAGCGGACAATTTAAAACCCGACGAATTTATCAATCTATGTGAAGATTTGAGCTATTTGTCTTCATTTTGGGAAGCAGAAAATAGTTTGGGTGATGGAACAAGAAACAACAGGATCTAATTTAGGTCTGATGCTGTATCAGACTTACCTTCATGTGGAGCTGCTCACACCCGCGCACTGTGACAAGCCCAGAGCTCTGCCTCACACTACGTCACAGATGGTGCGTTCGTGTGTAATCGGATTTCCCATGATTAAACACGGCTTGAAGTTCAAAATCACTTTTAAAGCAAAATTAAAGTGATTTATCATTTTGTTTGCAAAAACAAACATATTTAAATGATAAATATATATATTGAGCAATTTTATGAAAATTAAAAAATCATGTCAGTGGGGCTTTAATAATCTGGGTGTATTCTACCAATTTTTACTTAAACATTTTGTTAAATGTGAGCAGTATAGCAGTATGTAGTGCAGGGCTATTCAACTTGCTCAAGGGCCCACAGTTACTGAAAGCCAAGAGCTCAGGGGCTGGCCATCCAGCAGTTATTGTCATTAATTAAGTGTGTTTTACGATTTAAAATCTAGTTTTATTTAAAAATGAACTCATTGTTGGGTTGAACTGAGCACACCCATGGGCCCCTGGGCCGCCAGATGAATAACCCCGATGTAGTGTTTATGTGCTTTAACAAAAGCATCTTGATTTGCACATTGAGCCATGAAAATATTAGGCTAGATGAGGTGGTTCCACTAACCACCAGCAGGGGGCACCACTTGATCCAGCAGCTTCATGCTGGTTCTCTTCCAGATTTTTTTGATGACCGCTCGCAGCTCTTCGTTGGCCTGCTCTAGATTACCTGCGTCACAAGAAAACAAACATTCCTGAG
This sequence comes from Garcialebias charrua, assembly GCA_038048925.1. Classification (NCBI taxonomy): domain Eukaryota; kingdom Metazoa; phylum Chordata; class Actinopteri; order Cyprinodontiformes; family Rivulidae; genus Garcialebias; species Garcialebias charrua. The sequence continues at coordinate 13,695 of JBBPBX010011260.1, read as the reverse complement.
AACACGAACAGTCCAGTCCACAGCCGTGCAGATTTTCGTACTTGCAGAGTAAAAAAAAAAAAGTTAACCCAATAATGCATTGCATATTAGGCTCATACCTTCTGTTTTAATTTTCAGAGCTGTGCGCACCAAAGCAAACAAAGTGGCGTTAAACATGACAGTCCCATCACTGTTCAGAGGCATGTTCATGGCAACCAGCCTCTGATAGAAGGGAGAAAACAGAACGTTAACATGGCCAGTATATTATTTTTTAAACCCTAAGTTTGGGGGAAAAAGCAGAAAGCATCTGAAAAGTAAATGAGACCTTGCAGGCCACCCTGTGAGGACATAGTTTGCCAAAACCAAGGGGAGGCTGGATCCGACGTAGAAGAGTCACAACATCCAGATGTTTGATTCTGCCTCTACATGAGAGCAACAGCAGGTTTAGTAAGTTACATGGCAAAGTTGAAAGAATGCAAATAAGCACACATTTGAATGAAACTGCATACTTTGCCTCAGGATCGTACTCCGACCAAATTCTCTTGAATTCGTCAAGATGGTGAGGGCCAAGAATAGACCAATCCCGTGTGAGATAGTCAAAGTTGTCCATAATGACGGCCACAAACAAATTGATGATCTGAATAAGCAGAAACAATATTTAAAGGGGACCAAATGTAGGATATATAATTTTTTGTGGTTTATCTGTGGGCTATCCAGACCATTTTCAGTCAATTTTATACACAAAATAATGCTTGGATAATAAAATATCCCCTTTCTAATTCTGCCAAATTTCACTTCCGTTCTAAACGACCGGTTTATGAATAATGAGGTCTGAAAGCCACGCCCTACAAAGACCTATTTACATTAACTACGCCCTCTGTAACAGCCAGTATCTCTAATATGTTGTTATTTTAAAATTAGCTCTTTTTTATTACTCATTTGACTTACTGTTAGTGCTAGTAGCTTAAGATAACTTACCAAAAGCCCTCTGCGCGCGCCGCCATTTGCAGCTCCTTTTTTTAGCATTAGCCTCGAATAGCTTTTCCTCCTCCGAGCGGGCGGTGTTAGCTCCGCTCGTTGCATGCGGCGCTTTTGGGAGCGTGCTTCAGTCCACACACACAAAGTTCACAGAATGTCTCGCTCCAGTTAATTTATCCGCATGAGGCAACCTTTGACCGGACCCCCGGACCTCAAAAGTCAGTAGCTCCCAACAACTCCCGCACGCAAATGGTGTCTTCGCCGGCGGTCTGCAAAACAAAAGGCTTAAAAAAAAAAAAAAAAAGAGATACCGCGACCGGGAGGCGAACCCGTGTCCTTCGGATTACGAGTCCGGTTCACTACCTCTGGGCCAACCAGGTAGTTATGCAAAAAGCAGTCTTTCATCGTATAAGAAATAATCACAACCACCTACATTTAGAACGCTGAAGTTTTGATTAGATTTTGATGAAGTGAAAGGTATTCTTAAAATAAATAAGTTGCTAATCTGAAAATATATCGATCAGTGGTGCTTGATGGTACAGACTGTCGCCCCGCGAGAGTCACACACTGTGTGTGTGTTCATTCATTCTGCCGGCTGCGCGTTGGGAGCGATATTACACTAAAAATTGAACTAAAACGTAAAAATAACAATTATAAAGTATTATTATGTCGATGTATATATCTAGTCTCACCCCGATTTCTCCGAAACAAAAGGCTTTAAAAAAAAGGGGGGAAAAAAAAGATGCCTTAAACAGGATGCGAACTCCGCTCTCCTGCGTGGCGCTTAAGTGTCGTAACCGCTCAACCAAACTGACAGTTGTGCAAGAGCAGTCCTTCATCATATAAGAAACAAGTCCAAACCGCGAGAGTGTGTGTGCACAGTTTCAACGAGACAGAGTTCATTCAAACAAGGTAATAAAACATTCTGGTTTTACTCGAGATGTGCTGCATGGCTGGAGCAGGGCAAACCCCTAGCCCCCCGGGGGCTAAATAAATGAATAAATAAATAAATAAATGACCGCCAGGTCAGCTCCTAAACCGCTAGGCAACCGTGACATGTTTTATACTCAAGTGGGTGGAGCATCACCAGGGGTTGCTAGGTGAGGGGCTGGACTCAGGTTTGAGGTGATTGGCTACGGTTTGTGACATCACAAACCGCAGGAAGTGTGAAACGGAGCGTTTTTAATCACAGACAAATAAATCTACTTAGAGTAAATAAACCACTGGGTGCATTTTTTTGGCACAAGGACTGTTTTTTTATGAAGTAAATACCCAAAGTTTAGTAAAAAAACATTAAAAAGTGAATTTTGCATGTGTGGTCCACTTTAATAAAGTTGGCATAGTTTTAAAGTCCAATCGCATTCACTGAATTACGTATAGTGGCCTGCATTGTTCTTTTCTGTAATCTTGCCATGCTTTCTGTGTCTCAACAGGTTTTATGTTGTGAATATGATTATTTGTTTAGTCCATAAAATAAAATAAAAACTGTAATTAAAGTTGCACAAATCAGAGAGCTCTAGAGTAAAGTTAAGCTAATTTAAATAGAAGTATGCCAAAACACAACTGCATTATTTTTGCATACCAAGAAAGCGCAGAGCATGTAGAAGGTGATAAAGTAAATTATGGCGAATCCACTACCACAGGTCATCTCCTCCCCAGGGTTGTAGTCAGACTCTGGGTCACACAGTTTACCTGGCATACAGGCCAACATAATGTCTTGCCATGCCTCGCCTGTGGCACACCTGCGGAGAAGATACAAAGATTGGATATCTGTAAAATTTCTTCTTCTTGATCACCTTTGACTGTAGTCTTTTACAAACCTAAAAAGCAATAGGACTGCCTGGGGGAACGTCTGGAAGTTGTTGTTTCTGTTGATTTGGGTGCCGTCAACCATGGCGATCTTTCCAAACACCTGAAGAATAAATACACATAATTTAAGTTAATTGCATTCAATCCAGGTAAAACTGAAAGGAAAATCACAAATCTTTGCCACTTTCAGTTACCGACCTGCATGCCAATGACGGCATAGATGAAGAACAACATGGCTATGAGAAGAGCAACATATGGCAGAGCCTGCAGGCAAAAAAGAAATAAGCCCAAGATCATTATGGGGAACCATTACTGAACTTTGAGTGACTGACTGTTTAAAGAAAGAAACTGCTCCTTACCTGGAAAGACTTAATGAACGTCCATAGCAAAGTGCGGATTCCCTCCCCTCTGCTGAGGAGTTTGACCAGTCGCATCACTCGAAACAAACGAAAGAAGGTGATGGAGATGCGAGCACTGTCCTCGGTGTTCTGGGGGGAAACAGACCTGAGTCAAGTCAGACTCAGAGGAGAATCAGTGTATAGAGTGAACACAGAGCACCTGGCTGTGTGCTTTGTGGGATGAACTTAGACCTCTACCAGATGCATATGGGCAACGAGAGCAGCACTGTGTCTTTATTTTAAGAAAAGGTTGCTCTTAGATTTGAACATAGACTCATCATTTGTACGTTTTGGACTAAAGGTTTTAAGCAGTTTCTAAAACTAGTTTCCCATGCAGTGTAGCNTCCACATTCCCAGTCTCTGTACAGACCTACAAAGGAGGAAGCAAGGAGGCAAGCATGCTGGAGTAAACCTTTTTGCCATACTTGACAGTATGCATATTCAAGTACTGTACTGTATATTCAAGCATGGCACCCTCAGTCCAAAGTCACTGCATGCGGAGTCACAGTGGGACCAACCCAAAGGAGTCGGCCAGGAGGTTCACAAGTCAGAGCTGGGTGACCTGATCCCAGTGGTCATCCATGGGTCCCTCCCCCACGCCAGAAGGGAGGCAGAGACCATGTAGCAGTGTCAACAGTACAAACGTGAAGAGCAGCTCAAAAACTGCTCCCACCTAACAGGATACAAGCGTCACGTTTGAGCGACACACTCCTCCAAAATAACTTCAGACATTTAGGAAAATAAACAGCAAATGTTCAGAGGAGATATGCAAATGAGCAAACAGAACAGGCGTGGAAAACAAGATAGTATAGAGGATGTATATGACAACACAAATGAAACTGAAATCAGCAACATGGCAAACCCAAACATGGCAATGCCCTATGGAAAACAAGATAGTATAGAGGATGTATATGACAACACAAATGAAACTGAAATCAGCAACATGGCAAACCCAAACATGGCAATGCCCTAACAAACAGGAGGGGGGGTGGAGCATCTTACCCCCATCTCATCCACCTGAGGAGTCTCCGTTGGCTTTAAGATCAAAGACTTGCATTAATGACTTGTACAGAGCCCGTAGCGCTCACATACATTTGGCCAAAAACATTAGGTTCAAATTAATTGTGACAAATAACGCCAACAATAGTCAGTCAACAACCAAGACAGAACAGAATCACTACATTTCTCAATGACAACAAAAATGTTGTATCTTCTTAAAAACAAAAAAGAACATTCATCTACTAATATCTATGCAAACTTAGCATTATGACAGACATTATCTTACAAAACGGAACGGACAAGGGAGATAGTAACGACTACCACAAAACAAGTTTACAGCTTAACGTTGTTATACTGGACCTAGGGTAATTCAGATCTTTGAAATTGGGGTTATGTGGGAAGGTTGTGAACAACTGATATTTACCTACTGTAGATAGCTCTTTGAGCAACCTCATTTTGGCAAAATAAACTTTAATTGTGGTTGGACAAATGAGCACACCTGGGCTAGTCTGCAAGGGGCCAAGACCAAAGCGGGCCGAGACGACATCTTAAAACAACTCTAATTACAAAAGGCTTATATGTTGTTGCAAATGCAATTTTTAAAGCCTTATAAACATGTCAGTTTTACATTACTTGTGTATTTCAGCAAAAAATATTAAGATATTCCTGCAGGAAGTGTTTATAATAATAATAATAATAATAATAATAATAATAATAATAATAATAATGAATTCAATTTATAACGCACTTTTCATTAGTGAAAATCTCAAAGTGCTACACACATTGAATGCTACACACATTCATACACCGGTAGCGGCAGACTACCATGCAAGGTGCTTTCCAGTCCTACCGGGAGCAACTCGGGGTTAAGTGTCTTGCCCAAGGACACAACGACACATGGTGTGGGGAACCGGGATTCGAACCGCCAACCTTCCGATCGGGGGACGACTGCCATTACCACTACGCCACGGCCGCCCTGTATGTTTCTGGCTGCACCAAAATTGCTACAGTTAGCTACTGCTTCTTCTGTTTGTGCTTGTGAAAAACGATTTACTACTAATACCTGCATAATGCAAACCTGACATTGATATAGAGGGTTATAAACTAAAGTTGAAATGTTTCTCTATGAAATTTTGGACATTGGAGTGTATGGGATTGGGGGCCTGTTACGGGCTGTTCAGTCCCTATACAAGTGGTGAGAGAGTTTTGGTTTGCATTGCAGGAGTAAGTTGGACCCCTTCAGGGTGGGAGATGGACTCTGCCAGGACTGCCCGTTGTCACGATTCTGTTCATAACTTTTATGGAGAGAATTTCTCGGTGCAGTCAGGGGGTGGAGGGATTCCGGTTTGGTGTCCTCAGGATTCCTTCTCTGCTCTTTGCAGATGATGTGGTCCTGTTGGCGTCATCGTGCCATGATCTTGAGCTCTTACTGGAAGGGCTTGCAGCCAAGTTTGAAGCAGATGGGATGAGAATCAGCACCTCCAAATCTGAGGCCATGGTCCTCAATCAGAAAAGGGTGGATTGCTCTCTTCGGGTCGTGGGTGAGGTTCTGCCTCAAGTGGAGGGGTTCCAGTTTATTAGGGTTTTGTTCACAAGTGAGGGGAGAACGGTGCATGGGATTGACTGACGGAGTGGTGCAGCATCTGCAGTATTGTGGACTCTGTCTGAAAAGGGAGCTGAGCTGTAAGGCAAAGCTCTCTGTTGACCGGTCGGTCTACGTTCATACCCTCACCTATATGGTCACAAGCTCTGGGTAATGACTGAAAGAATGAGACTGTGCATACAGGAGGTTGCAATGAGTTTC
>JBBPBX010011259.1:39752-56310 GCA_038048925.1 Garcialebias charrua | reverse complement strand
TTTTTGATCGACAGCAGTAGTTATTTGTTCCATTAATTCCATGAGAGCCATTGATGTAGAGTTTTTTGATCTAAACCCATATTGACTGTTGCTTAGAATATTTTGTTTATCTATAAATTGGTCTAGTCTGTTCACAAATAGTTTTTCAAGAATTTTTGAAAACTGTGGTAACAAGGATATAGGTCTATAATTGTTGAATACACATTTATCACCATTTTTAAAAAGAGGAACGACCTTAGCTACTTTCATATTATCTGGAAAAATTCCTGTTGAAAATGATAAGTTACATATGTATGTGAACGGCTCAATAATATGGCTCATTATGTCCTTTACAAACATCATATCCATGTCCACCCAGTCTTTCGATCTCTTGTCTGTAAGATGTTTTACTACATTCATTATTTCCTCTTTGTTAGTTCCATTTAGGAAAATACTATTTGCACAACCTGTAATTGAGTGGATCATATTTTTATCTACTTTTGGTATCTTAGCTGCAAGGCTTGATCCAACATTCACGAAATATTGATTAAATCCATTTACAATTTCATTTTCATCATGAACTTCATCGTTGTCTTTTACAAAATATTTTGAAATACCAGTTTTTGCTTTATGATTCTTCAGTACACCATTCATTACTCGCCATGTTGCTTTCATATCACCATTAGTTTTATCTAATAATTTACTATAATATTCTTTCTTATGTTTCCTTATAATCCCTACTAATTTATTTTTATACTTTTTATATTTTTCTTCTGCGCTCTGACTTCGCAATTTCAAGAAACATGAATACAAATAATTCTTTTTTTTACATGCATTTCTTAACCCTTTTGTCATCCATGGTTGATCATTCGTATTTCTCTTTGTGTAATTTGTTTGCACACAATTCTTTTCATACAGGGTTTCCAAGATATTCATAAACTCATCATATGCTCTGTTCGCATCATCAACATACACATCATTCCAGTCTTGTTTATCCAGATCCTCTTTCAATTTTTCCAAAACTTTTTTTGATGTGTTTATGATCTTTTTCTTCGTTGTGACTGCTTTTGTGATATTTTGATCATTTTTAAAGATTGTGAAAACTGGTAAATGATCACTTAAGTCGGTCGTTAAGATACCACCTATCACATCCCCATTTGTTATATTTGTGAAAATATTATCAATTATTGTGGCACTATGAGTTGTAATTCTTGTTGGCTTTGATATCAATGGATACATATTTAAACTGTACATTGAGTTTATAAATGTGCTTATGTTATTTGAATCTGTTTTATTTCCCATATCAATGTTAAAGTCTCCACACAAAAAAATATTTTTATTAAAACTCTTCTCCATTAGTTCCAAGATTTTATCAGTGAATATTTCTATATTTGCTCCTGGTGATCTATATACACAACTTATTATTATGTTTTTATCGTTTTTGTTTATAATTTCTATTGTTATCATTTCCATAATATTATCAACTATTATTGACATTTCATTATTTAATTTACATTTTATTTCATTATTGACAAATAGTGCGACACCACCACCTCTTTTATTATTTCTGTTCATATGATATAATTCATACCCCTCGATGTGAATATTACTTGTGTTATCATCATTAAGCCATGTCTCTGACAGCGCTATTATCGTAAAAGTTCTATTTAATTGTTTTAAGTAATCTGTTATTTTGGATATGTTTGCATTTATACTTCTGCTATTAAAGTGAATAATGGAGAGAACTCCATTTGATATATTGATGTCATTAAACTGCTCTTCATTATAATATTCGCTATCTTTTATTACAGGAAAAAAATTTGCATCAATCACATTTTCAACATTATATATTTTAGGTTCTGAGTCTTCGTATGTTGTCATGTTCTAATGTATTTGTTCATTCCACTGTATATTTTATCCATTTTGATTGTGAGTTGTTTCATTGATTTGTAATTTTTCATCTCTTGAATTCATCCAGATCCGTCAGCTCTTTTATCATTTTAGGCTGAGACCCTTCCTTTGCTTTGATAAAGACGTATCCATTTCTAGTCCATGTTGATGCTATTTTTTTTCTTTGTTTTTTAACCACCTTGCTTCTTTTGCAATTTTTCCATTTTTCTTGGTAAGATGTTCATTTATGTAAACGTCTGATCCCTTCAGATTTCTTCTATTTTGCATAACATAGTTTTTTGTATTCCTGCTAATGAACTTAACGACCACTGACGGTTTGAATCTTGGTGAATTACTGGGCAGGGTGTGACAGAATGAAATGTCCTCATAGGGCGGCCGTGGTGTAGTGGTAATGGCAGTCGTCTCCCGATCGGAAAGTTGGCGGTTCGACTCCCGGGACCCGCACCATGTGTCGTTGTGTCCTTGGGCAAGACACTTAACCCTGAGTTGCTCCCGGTAGGACTGGAAAGCACCTTGCATGGTAGTCTGCCGCCACCGGTTTATGAATGTGTGTAGCATTCAATATATGTGTAGCACTTTGAGATTTTCAGTAATGAAAAGTGCGTTATAAATTGAATTAATTATTATTATTATTATTATAGTTTATGTCCATGTTCATGTCCCGTAAGAAATTAACTACAAGCTCCTCCAGAGTTTCTTGTTTTTCCTGAGATTCATACTCATTTGGATCATTGTTATTAGAAGCTCTTTGATGTGTCCAACGCTCACTAACATCAAGTCCTGAGATGACCACGTTCTTGCTTTGTAAATTGTTCTAAATCCTCTATTTTTTGTTCTAAAACAGCAATTCTCTTGTCTTTGTTAGTTATCAGTTCTTTCAGTTCTCTTATTTCTTTAACCAGACCGGCCTGGGACTCCATCTTTGCTGTTAAACTTTCTATTTGTCCACTCATAAAGTTGAGTGATTCTCTAAAGTCTTGCATATCTGAGTTGTTTCCCTCCGAGTCTGGTGACTTTTGTCCTCTATTTTTCATATTTACAGAGACTGGTGACTTTGGTCCTTTACCTTTCGTCATACTTACAGAGTTTGTGATCTAGTGGTAGCAGGTCTTTGGTTTATTCACTGAACCACGTGGCCATTCCACGAGGCTCACAGGCCTAAAGATGATTGGTGTGGCCCAGCAGTGCAGCACCCAGATCAGCAGTTATTAGATCAGAACTCACGGTTTCAGCAGCCTGCAGCAATCAGATCCACCATCCGAAGAGGTCCGCTCATTAGATCAGACGCAGTCCAGCCAGCACCGCACTCAGCTCCAGTGGCTCAAGGCCCAGTTCAGACCCCCACCAGAACCGATGCAGCCCAGTTAGCACATGTTTGTCTTGTGGAAACTATACTGTATATTTTTTCAACGTAGAAATAGTTCAAATGATTACAGGCTAACAGTGCAGTGGTCTGTTCACTTTTATACAGCTGCATGCTTGATGACATTTTACTCACCTGTTATTTCTTCAGGGGGGTTGAAGGAAGAATCTCCTTGCATGTCGCAGGTTGAAACTTCAACACAGGCAGTGGACTGAGGAACAGCGAGGTCTATAGTAGAACTAGCTAGCTGCTAGCTTAGCAGCTGTCCAGTAGCATTCTGCTGCGGGAGGTTGTTCTCTGTTTTGTCTGTTTCCCATATCCAAGATGTAATGTAGGAATGTAATCCACAGAGTTCAGATCATTAATGGCCATGCCAGATAAAAAAAATGCCGATTACACACTTTGCTGTTTTGTGTCGGGGTGAAGTCCTGCCGGCGAAGCGCTTGAAGCCACATCTTCCTTCTTTTAGTCGCTTTACTCGACTTTCCTAGAGGGACTTGGTAAAACGAACAAGTCTCACCTTCTTCTTTTACTCATTGCCTCGAACAATTATAAACACAATAAAGGTCATATTTCCCCATCGCGACCGTTGGTAGTAATGAAAACACTCGAGTAGTATGGCGGCGTTAGCCCTCGTTTCCGGTAAATTCTCGAAAAATGCGAGTGCGCATGCGCGATGACGTCAACTGGTAAACGGTCTATCTAGCTCATGAAGCAGATCCTGCACCAATGAAGTCCTGCACCTTTGTGACCTCTGACCCTTGTAGCCTCACTGTTCCACCTCCTCCCTCTCATTCACACACATGTACTCTGTCTTACTACGGCTGACTTTCATTCCTCTTCTTTCAAGTGCATACCTCCACCTCTCCAAGTTCTCTTCCACCTGTTCCCTGTTCTCACCACAGATCACAATGTCAACCAACAATGTGCAGTCAGGTCATCTGGACAGTTTGTTTGTTTGTTTGTTGAAAGACATTTCACCCTCCATCTGAATAGGTTTATCAATGTGAGGAGTCACATACAAACTGTTTTACCCACCAAGCAGTACACTCAGTGGACTACTGGTGATAAGTGGTTTCTGGGGCCCGTACTCTCCTCCGTCGACTCTTCCCGGGCAACCACAGCCAAAGTGCCCCGATGCATGTGCAATAATGGCTCAACAGCCAAAGTGGTTCAAGACATCAAAGTTCATGCTCAATAATCCAGGTAAAGAAATCCAACTAATTTAATACAGTACAACTAATTTAAGTTATTAGTAGCTGGTAACGGCGACAAGCAGCAGTAGTGTGTTAAGTCAGGGGCGACCGTGGCGTAGTGGTAATGGCAGTCGTCCCCCAATCGGAAGGTTGGTGGTTCGAATCCCGGTTCCCCACACCATGTGTCGTTGTGTCCTTGGGCAAGACACTTCACCCCAAGTTGCTCCCGGTAGGACTGGAAAGCACCTTGCATGGTAGTCTGCCGCTACCGGTGTATGAATGTGTGTAGCATTCAATATATGTGTAGCACTTTGAGATTTTCAGTAATGAAAAGCGCGTTATAAATTGAATTCATTATTATTATTATTATTAAGTGAGCAGCCTACGTGTTTTAAATGTATGTTTTGAAAGAGTGAACAAACGTCTGGTTTCTGGTTTTCAAGATTACCATTTGTAAAATGGGAACAGCTTTTTTGAGGCATTTGATGCTTTTTTTCATCTGCGTCATTCACCTGCTCTGGAGAATGCAAGGAGACAGAGTTTTTAAATATAGTCGGGAGCTCCATATCGTTTCAAAACACGGCTTTTGGGACTATTGACTCAGCAGCAGTTTTCCCTGTGGAGCTAATTCGGCACAAATCTTCCCTGGGATGGAGCAACAATGGACAAATAAATAAAGAACGCCAACTTGGATTAAGGAAAAGAGGAAGGCGTGGCGGAGTACGACAGCGACTCAAAAGAGAAGGTCTCCGTCGGATCCCATTACCTTCTATAATGCTGGCTAACGTCCAGTCACTTGAGGAGTACAAGAACTCATGTCTCATTGCACTCACGGAGACGTGGCTCAAAGAGCTGGACGCTGACTCAGAGCTCGTCCTTCCTGGATTCGGAGAGCCGCTCAGACTCAACAGGAACTCCGCGGTGACAGGCAAGTCAGTCGGCGGAGGAGTATGTTTTTATGTTAATGAAAACTGGTGCAAAACTGTCGTTGAAGAACTGTGTACTCCAGACATTGAACTTTTAGCAGTGTCTCTGCGCCCACATTACTTACCGAGGGAATTCCCTCAGCTGTTTGTGACGCTTGTTTACATTCACCCGAGAGCCAACGCTGACGTAGCAGCCCAGACGCTCAGGCTTCAGAGGGTTTCCCCAGACGCACCGAACTTTGTCATGGGCGATTTTAACCACTGTAACCCCGCAAAATCACTGTGGGGCTTTGAACAATCTGTCAGCTGCCCGACACGGCATATGAAATGTCTGGATCTGTGTTTTGGCTCAGTTAAAGGTGGACTCAGATCTTATCAAAGAGCTGCACTGGGAACGTCTGATCACAACGTCATCTATCTGGTCCCAGTTTATCAGCCAATTCTGAAAAGATTTAAATCAGAGCACCGCAGTGTTCCAGTATGGTCGGATGAATCAACCAAAAACCTTCAGGATTGTTTCATGTGCACTGACTGGGAGGTTTTTATTAATGCTTGTGAAAATTTAAATGAATTAACTGAAACTGTGTCATCTTACATCACTTTCTGCGAGGATTTGGTAATCCCCCGGAGAGTATGTCATAAATTCCCAAACAACAAACAACCTTGGTTCTCAAATGATGTGAGGAAAGCCATTGTTGAGAGGAATAAATTGTTTAATAGTGGGGATATGGTTTTGTACCATGAGTCACAGAAAGAAGTTAAAAGGAAAATTAGAATAGCTCAACTTAATTATAAAAACAAAGTACAAAATCTGTTTACCGCAGAAACTCTCGCCCCGCTTGGGAGGGTGTTAAACAATGATTGGCATGGAACCCAAAAAGAAGACAACTGTCGCCAGAGGGGTTTTTACTAACACATTCGTTTTAACCTTCATGATTTTAAGAATGAACTGTCTGTTTTTATCAACGCTGTCCCTGAGCACAACAATAATATGCTCATATCTAAGGGCACAGTGCTTAAACAGCTTAAAGGAGTCAAACAGAATAAAAGTCCTGGGGCCTCATGTACAAAGACTTGCGTGGATTTCCTACTGAAAAGTGACGTACGGTCAAATCCAGAAAAGTGTGTACGCACAAAAAAATCCAGATGTATCAAACTGTGCGTACACCGGAATCCACGCACATTCCTTTTGTACATCACAATTAACGTGGAACTGAGCGCACGTGAGACACCTCCCCTGACACGCCTTCATTTACATATGTTAAACAGATGCAAATTACTTCCTGCATGTGTGAAGGACATGTTTGTTTGATCCCTGCGCGATCAGAAATCATTTCTAGATTCAGGAAAATAATGAATTTAATATAATATGAGTGAGGAAAAAATCCTAAGTAAGAATAGTAATAAAATGTGTTCATCACGCAAAGAACGAGTGATTGTGTGTCGGTATTTGTGTGTGCGCGCACCCTGCTTTGGTGCGCCAGCTCATCCATTCATTCTGAGTGAAAATATTAACTTTGCGCACGAGTTTATTACCATAATTACTGTAAACACAGAGGAACTTGGATGTTTGGTTGAACATAGATCTTTGTTTATTTAATAGATGACATGAAGAAACGGGTCTGTGCGTCTCAGTGGAGAGTTTTCATGACATGACGTGATGATGGAGTCTCCAAACGCTGCGCGCAGCGCGCGCCACAGCCTTGTGCGCAATCTGTTTGTCTGTGAAGCTGTTACTCTCCAACAAGTTATATATGGTGTACTTTCACGTGTCATTTTGGAGAAATCTACAATAAACGCAGATTATGAATCACCTCCAGCTGCCGTGTGAGGGTGCGCGCGCGCTCCAAAGCGCGACCACTCAGCCTTTGGAATCATATAGATGAGACCATTCTATTGGACATGATCCGGCTTTGTGTGGACTGGAATGGCACAGTCCCGATCGACCTGCCAGCTCCCTCAACAAAGCTCCTGTGGAACAGTTTGATCGCTGCTGCTTCTCATGTGCACGCGTGATGCACCTGTGTTGCTCCAGAGCGCAGCAGTGCCAAACTGAAAAATGATTATTTCTGAAAACGGCTGATAAGCCATATCCTAGATCAGAAAATTATATCTGTTTATAAATAAATGCTCTGCGTGTTACACTATTTATTATATCCTCCAGTAAGGCTGAATGAATCCGTTCCTGTTAAATTTATTTTTGGCACAACTTTGCGCGTCCTTTATTTAACTGCGTCATGTGGATGTAATACTTGTTAATCGTGTGTTTGGTGGGAATATTAATCATTTTCACATCATGAACAGTTAATAATAATAATAATAATAATGAATTCAATTTATAACGCACTTTTCATTAATGAAAATCTCAAAGTGCTACAAGGTGCAACAGAATTAAATGTCAATAAAACATTTAATAAACAATTAAAATCAACAACAGTATCAGCTATGATCAAAAGTAGAATCATGAGGAGTAGAGTATGCTCGGTTGAAAAGAAAGGTCTTCAAGCCGCTCTTAAAGTCAACCACAGACTGTGGGGCTTCAGTTTCTCTGAATCACCTGTAAGTGTCGCCAAAGGAACAAGAACCACAGAAACGTGCGTACGCCAGCAGGGGAGCTGGCGTGGAAATGTACTTGGATGCGCAGATATTCACGTTCATTTCATTTTTGTTACATACGGGGTTTTGCGTGGAAAGTGACGTGCGCAATGTTTTTGTGCGCACGCACGGTTGATACATGAGGCCCCAGGCCCTGATGGTATTGGAGGTTCTCAAAACCTGTGCAGAACAATTAGCACAAACAGGTACAAACAATGGGGAGACCGGTCATTTTCTGTTGCCGGCCCAAAAGCCTGGAACAGCCTCCCCCTTGAGCTGCGTGCCACCTCTGATCTGACTCTGTTCAAAACCAGACTGAAGACCCACTTGTTCAAAAAAGCTTTCAGTGTGTAACTTTTATTACTTTTGGTATTTTAATATGTAGCATTTTTTTATTTCCATTGCCTTTTTATTTCCACTTGTTCAAATAAGCTTCCAGTGTGTAACTTTTATTACTTTTGGTATTTTAATATGTAACATTTTTTATTTCCATTGCCTTTTTATTTCCACTTGTTCAAAAAAGCTTTCAGTGTGTAACTTTTATTACTTGTGTTATTTTAGTGTTATTTTAGTATGTAGCATTTTTTATTTCCATTGCCTTCTTTTATTGCTGTTGTTTCCTATTCTATTTTCATTGATTTATTGTTCCAGTTTATTCATCTTTTTATCCTGTTAAGCACCTTGGTCAATGCAAGGCATTGTAGGAAGGTGCTATACAAATCAAGTTTATTATTATTATTATTATTAGCAGATATTCTCTGCCACATTTTTAATAAATCCTTAGAGCTCTGCAAAGTGCCTAGCATCTGGAAATCATCCATCATTGTTCCCGTACCGAAGGTTAAATCTCCTAAGGAGCTCAATGATTTCAGACCGATAGCGCTAACTTCACTTGTTATGAAATCCTTTGAGGGAATTGTAAAACCAGAACTTTTGACCCACACTCAGCCGCTGCTGGATCCACTCCAGTTTGCTTACAGAGCAGGAAGAGGGGTGGACGATGCTATTGCATCATTACTTAACATTACACTCACTCATCTGGAAGGTGTAAATAATATGGTGCGGATGCTTTTTATTGATTTTTCCTCTGCTTTTAATTCCATCCAACCCCATATATTGGCAAAGAGATTAAAAGAATGTAATGTGGATATATCCCTGATTGTGTGGCTAATTGATTTTTTAACAAACAGGTCACAACGGGTCAAAATAAATGGCACATTGTCCGATGCTGTGGTGTCCTCCACAGGTGCACCTCAGGGTTGCATTTTATCACCTTTGTTGTTTGTTCTTTATACGAACACGTGCCAAAGTCTTCATGTGAATCATCACATTATAAAGTTTGCTGATGACTCAGTTATTGTGTCTCTGTTAAATGGAAATGTTCCGACAGGCCATGATAATGTTCTGCAGGACTTTTTGGTGTGGTGCCAGTCATCCTTCCTGCACATGCATCAAAAACTAAAGTGATGAGCATAGACTTCAGGAAGTTCTCTGCCCCTCTCCCTCCTGTTACCATAAATGGTAGAAGATGTGCAACAATACAAATATCTGGGCGTAATGATGGACAATAAATTAACATTTGAGTCCCAGTCAGATGCAATCTGTCGGAAAGCCCACCAAAGGATGCATTTCCTCAGGAAGCTAAGGAGTTTAAATATTGATTGCATTTTTATGAAAATGTTTTACAGCTGCTTTATTGAATCTGTTCTGACTTTTTCATTTCTCTGCTGGTTTGGGATGTTGAATTTGAAAAACCGTAATCGCTTACAGGGTGTCATCAAAGAATGCGGGAAAATAATAGGGACTCAAATGAACAACATCATGGATCTATTTAAATCAAGATCTACATCAAAAGCTAAAAAAATTTTGGCAGATCCCACTCATCCTCTACATGCTCAGTTCAATCTTTTGCCTTCAGGCAGAAGATATGGCCTACCTAAATGCAGAACGAACAGATTAAAAAACTCCTTCATCCCCTCAGCTATTGGATTTTTAAACAAAAACTAGGTTTTAAGCTTATCTCCTTTTACATATTTTTATCTTGGAAATCTTAACTTCATGTTTTTAAGGATGAATAGTTTGCTTTTTTATGCTGTACCTTTTTAGTAATGTTTTATGTATTTTGTTTTGATGGTACTTTTTATTCTGTTTTATAGCTGTATGAATGTGCTGGCTGTCTCACCACCTCTACCTGCTGTAGATGAATTGCCCCTTGGGGACCTAATAAAGTGAACTTGAACTTGAACTAGTTTTTTTCTTTTCTGTCTTAACATCAAGTTAACATCAAGTCAAGTTCACATTGAGTTACCGGATCCAAGCAAACTGTTACCGGAACGCACCCTGTCAAAATAAGAGTTCTGGGATCCTGTTCCAGCAGGATCGAGAAGGTCCTCGCTGTGTATTTGGCAGGATCCGGCTCACAGCCCTGACTAAAACTTAAATTAAATTTAAATTAAACAACAAAACAAACAATTTCTAAATAAAATGTTATTAAACTAAATCAATGTTAATATTTCAATGTAAAGTTAATTTTCTGGATAAAAAGTAAGAATAAAACAAAATGGCCGCTCGGCGGCAGCAGCGGGCTCCTCTCACCGGAAGTGCTTATGTGTTCACCGGAAGCGGAAGTTCCCTCCTTTCTTGTTTCTGCGCTGCAAAGAGACACATTCAGGTGAGTGGTGCTCGGAGGTTCAATCTGACTTTAATCTACCTTCCAGGTGACCATCCACTGACACCAGATGTTCCTGCCAGATGTTTGACTCCTCGTGTTCATCCCAGTCCAAGTATTGTTCAGTGAAAGTTTGCACGTCAGATTTTAGAGGTTTAACCCCGGTTCTGCTGCGATGTGTCGCCATCTTGGTTGAGTCCGGACTGTGAGAATTAACATGTTTACAGGTTCTGGTCAGCGGTACCGGGAGGTTCTGTTCAGCGGTACCGGTTCAGACACGTAACATTTGAACGTCCCTGTGGTGTAGAGGCCATGAGCAGGTGAACCTGGTGTTCTTCACAAGCTAACAGCTAACGTTAGCCGCTCTGCACACTCAGTTTGTAAAATATGCAGAGCACGTGACTTCTATTAGTTTTCTTCACACGATGGTTCTGTTCCGGGCCGTGTGAGCCGGTAGGTCCATTATCGGACAGGGGGAGCTTCTGGTTCTGAGTGTTGGTCCGTGAGGTTCTGCTGAAGTTCCTCATGTGTTCCCAGAACTACAAGGTTCTGATGGGTAGTTGTTTGACACCAGGATTTCTGATACTGATACTGAGTATCGATGTGATTTTATTTCTTTATCGATCTCTTCTGGTAAATATTTTCATAATGTACCGATGCTGTTTTATCATCGTTGCTCTGGTCAGTGTTGTGCAGGTTGTTCTGGTCAGTGTTGTGCAGGTTGCTCTGGTCAGTGTTGTGCAGGTTGCTCTGGTCAGTGTTGTGCAGGTTGCTCTGGTCAGTGTTGTGCAGGTTGCTCTGGTCAGTGTTGTGCAGGTTGCTCTGGTCAGTGTTGTGCAGGTTGCTCTGGTCAGTGTTGTGCAGGTTGCTCTGGTCAGTGTTGTGCAGGTTGCTCTGGTCAGTGTTGTGCAGGTTGCTCTGGTCAGTGTTGTGCAGGTTGCTCTGGTCAGTGTTGTGCAGGTTGCTCTGGTCAGTGTTGTGCAGGTTGCTCTGGTCAGTGTTGTGCAGGTTGCTCTGGTCAGTGTTGTGCAGGTTGCTCTGGTCAGTGTTGTGCAGGTTGCTCTGGTCAGTGTTGTGCAGGTTGCTCTGGTCAGTGTTGTGCAGGTTGCTCTGGTCAGTGTTGTGCAGGTTGCTCTGGTCAGTGTTGTGCAGGTTGCTCTGGTCAGTGTTGTGCAGGTTGCTCTGGTCAGTGTTGTGCAGGTTGCTCTGGTCAGTGTTGTGCAGGTTGCTCTGGTCAGTGTTGTGCAGGTTGCTCTGGTCAGTGTTGTGCAGGTTGCTCTGGTCAGTGTTGTGCAGGTTGCTCTGGTCAGTGTTGTGCAGGTTGCTCTGGTCAGTGTTGTGCAGGTTGCTCTTGTTGATCCTCGGGGACTCATTTACAGAGACCTGATTGAACAGAGTCATAAGTGAATAATTATAATAAATAAATAAAAAGCATTGATTGAAAACTGAAGAGAATGAATAATAAAAACTTGACGTGAAGTGATGATGGTAACATGCACACGCGTGTGTTGGTGTCTGTGTGTCATGTGATCAGTTCTTCAGGAAACCCTGAATAAATCCAGACTCTTTGTGATCATCAGTGACACATTATTATTTGTTGAAGCATGAATTTATTTCATAACCACGTGTGTTAGTTTAAAGGGATTGTGACATGATTTTTTCACTATTCATAAAATTGCTCAAAATATATATATTTTATCATTTAAATATGTTTGTTTTTGCAAACAAAATGATAAATCACTTTAATTTTGCTTTAAAAGTGATTTTGAACTTCAAGCCGTGTTTAATCATGGGAAATCCGATTACACTCGAACGCACCATATGTGATGTCACACTGGGCAGAGGGCTGTGGTGTCTTTAATAGCGGACAATTTAAAACTGGACGAATTTATCAATCTATGTGAAGATTTGAGCTATTTGTCTTCATTTTGGGAAGCAGAAAATTGTTTGGGTGATGGAACAAGAAACAACAGGATCTAATTTAGGTCTGATGCTGTATCAGACTTCCTTCATGTCGAGCTGCTCATACCTGCGCACTGTGACAAGCCCAGAGCTCTGCCCGGTGTGACATCACAGATGGTGCGTTCGCGTGTAATGGGATTTCCCATGATTAAACACGGCTTGAAGTTCAAAATCACTTTTAAAGCAAAATTAAAGTGATTATCATTTTGTTTGCAAAAACAAACATATTTAAATGATAAAATGTATAAATTTTGAGCAATTTTATGAATAGTAAAAAAAATCATGTCACAATCCCTTTAAACAACCAACTGCAGCAGTTCTTAGCTCCACTGGCTGGTCCTGCCGCCCTGAGGGACTCCTGCCGCCCTGAGGGACTCCTGCAGTCAGACTGATGAGCAGCGTGCTGCTCCGCCTGCACCGGCAGAAGAAAAGTAGTTCCACCTGCGTCTCATTCAGACCAGACTCAGTAGTTTTCTGTTTGTGACCTGAATACTGTAGTTTGATTCTAGAGCACAAAGTTCTGGTGTTGATGGTTTCATATGTTAGTATGGACCCTGTCCTTGGTTTGGTTGTGATCTTCACCCTGACTGACCTCCTCTTCCTCAGCAGACATGGCTCCCCGTAAAGGAAAGGAGAAGAAGGAGGAGCAGGTCATCAGCCTGGGTCCTCAGGTGGCTGAAGGAGAGAACGTGTTCGGCGTGTGTCACATCTTCGCCTCCTTCAACGACACCTTCGTCCACGTCACCGACCTCTCCGGGAAGTAGGTCCCTCCCTCATTGGTCTGTTTGTTTCCGTGGAAACCAGCTGATTGATCTGTTTGTTTCCATGGAAACCAGCTGATTGATCTGTTTGTTTCCGTGGAAACCACCTGATTGGTCTGTTTGTTTCCGTGGAAACCACCTGATTGGTCTGTTTGTTTCCGTGGAAACGATGTGATCGGTCTGTTTCCATGGAAACAATGTGATCTGTTTGTTTCCATGGAAACCACCTGATTGGTCTGTTTGTTTCCATGGAAACGATGTGATTGGTCTGTTTCCATGGAAACTATGTGATTGATCTGTTTGTTTCCATGGAAACCACCTGATTGGTCTGTCTTGTTTCCATGGAAACTATGTGATTGGTCTGTTTCCATGGAAACGATGTGATTGATCTGTTTGTTTCCATGGAAACGATGTGATTGGTCTGTTTCCATGGAAACCACCTGATTGGTCTGTCTGTTTCCAGGGAAACCACCTAATTGGTCTGTCTGTTTCCAGGGAAACCACCTGATTGGTCTGTTTGTTTCCGTGGAAACCACCTGATTGGTCTGTTTGTTTCCATGGAAACCACCTGATTGGTCTGTTTGTTTCCATGGAAACCACCTGATTGGTCTGTTTGTTTCCATGGAAACCACCTGATTGGTCTGTTTGTTTCCATGGAAACCACCTGATTGGTCTGTTTGTTTCCATGGAAACGATGTGATTGGTCTGTCTTGTTTCCATGGAAACTGTGATTGGTCTGTTTCCATGGAAACGATGTGATTGATCTGTTTGTTTCCATGGAAACGATGTGATTGGTCTGTTTCCAGGGAAACCACCTGATTGGTCTGTCTGTTTCCAGGGAAACCACCTGATTGGTCTGTTTGTTTCCGTGGAAACCACCTGATTGGTCTGTTTGTTTCCGTGGAAACCACCTGATTGGTCTGTTTGTTTCCGTGGAAACCACCTGATTGGTCTGTTTGTTTCCATGGAAACCACCTGATTGGTCCGTTTGTTTCCATGGAAACCACCTGATTGGTCTGTTTGTTTCCATGGAAACCACCTGATTGGTCTGTTTGTTTCCATGGAAACCACCTGATTGGTCTGTTTGTTTCCAGGGAAACGATCTGCCGTGTGACAGGTGGCATGAAGGTGAAAGCGGACCGTGATGAGTCGTCTCCGTATGCTGCCATGTTGGCGGCTCAGGACGTAGCCCAGCGCTGCAAGGAGCTGGGCATCACAGCGCTGCACATCAAGCTGCGGGCCACCGGAGGAAACAGGTACCTGTCGTGTCGGCGCCGCTTCCTGTCGTGTCGACGCCACTTCCTGTCGGAGCTCTCACCTGTCTCTCTCTCTGTCTGTCTTTCAGGACCAAGACTCCTGGACCTGGAGCTCAGTCTGCCCTCAGAGCTCTGGCTCGCTCCGGGATGAAGATCGGACGCATCGGTACGTTCACCCCTCTGTGAGGCCCGGTTGTAAAGGTCCGATCCACGAGGGGACCAGATTATAACAGCCATTACACAGATCCATTAGCGGCTGGTTGTGTTAGTTTACACCAGGGGTGTGGAACTCTTTTACAAGATGAATAATCTCTGACCCGGGGTTTGTTTTAAGGAAGCAGACATTAACCACTCGGAGCTGCAGCTTTATATGTTTCTGAGTGGAGGCTCACATTACTGCAGTTCACAAACACACTGACTAACATGAAGACACCTTTCTGTCTTATCAAGACCCTTTACAACACAATCTGTGTCCTCATTCATACGACACTCTTCTAGATCTGTACAAGGATTAATCAGTACTTTGTCACATTCATACACTGATGGGACTAGGGCTGGGCGATAAGGACCAAAATTAATATCTCAAAATTATTATTATTTTTTAACCAAAATCGCAATATACGATACTGTAAATCAATATTTTCTTTCTATAAACTATTAACAAAAATATATTTTAGTCAAAGTTTTGTTCCAATTGTCACACGGGCACATTTATTAACAGCAGTAACTGTACAAAATGAATGCCTGAAAAATAAACTATTTACATATACTGTATTAACAGGGTATACGCGGGGTTGTACACAAATTACGGCCATTAAAAAGTATTAAAAAGTAATGAATGTCATCTGAAGAGGTATTAATTTTTTAAAACCTACACAACTATATTTTTCTTGTTCTGTCGGCAAAAAAAATGTCTGAATTTATTATCTTTTCTAAATTCATGTTCGAGTAGGACCTAAGCTAAATCAATGACGTCATATTGTCGGTCGGTGTGCGTTCGCTCCTACGGCCGGCCAACAGAGCTTCCAGAACCATCATGGTGAAAAGCACCTAAACAATTATTTGTTGGCTCGAAATTATAGCAGAGGTGTGTCTCAGTCCATCATTTGCTTCATAAATGCACTTTAATGGTCAAAATCACCGCGGTGGTGAGACTGGCAGGTCGATTGAGACATTAATAGCTGATGAAGATTCAGTCATCCAGGACATACATTCTAAAAAGTGCAAGAAAACAAAACAAAGTACTGTATAAAGTATACAGTAGTACAGTATAATAAATATAGTCCAGTTGTTTATGTCTTGAACATTTTTGAATTTGTCATTATAGGCACGTTTTCATATTAAACTCAAGAAGTTCTGTATATACAGTACCCTGATTAAATGATAATCCTGCTGGGGGCAGCTGTGGCTGTCGTCCTCCAATGGGAGAGCTGGGGGTTTGATTCCACCAACAGTCACATGCTGAAGTGTTCCTGAGCAAGACACTGAACCCCTCATTGCCTCTGATGTGTGTCCATCAGTGAATGAATGTGATAAAGTACTGATTATTCTTTAGAGATCTAGTAGATCCTGTTTGAACGGTCAATGAGGCACAGGTTGTTGTAAAGAGCTTTGAGTGTCTTGATAAGACAAAGGAGCTGTATAGGTACAGTCTACAGGTAGTCCCCGACTTACGAGCGTTCTGACTTACGAGGTCCCGGACTTAAGCCCGGTGCAGAGCTCCGCGCTTGACTGAGCCCACGCGCGCGCGCTGCGCGGTTCACAGCGTGAAGCAGCGTGTGCTCTGCTTTCTTCTCACGTTCTCTGTGAACAGCTGCATGCGGAGGGGGTCAGTTCAGTCCCCCTCCGCGTGCAGCTGATTGGTCAGACACCGCGCTTCGCGTAGGCGCTCGTAAAATTGGAGCTTGGCGCGCTCGCGTGAACGTTCAAAGGGTTTGTGTA
>JBBPBX010011259.1:0-37319 GCA_038048925.1 Garcialebias charrua | reverse complement strand
TATAGATAGATAGATATAGATATAGATAGATATAGATATAGATAGATATAGATATAGATAGATATAGATAGATATAGATAGATATAGATATAGATAGATATATATATATATATATAGATATAGATAGATATATATATAGATAGATATAGATATATATATAGATAGATATATAGATATATATATGGCTCTGGTCTGGGCCAATCGGACCTGAATGTAAAGCTGTGAGCCAATCAGAAGGCAGGCAGCAGGTCACATGTTTATTCATTTAATGACAATAAAGGCATCTTGAAGTGCTTGGCTGGAGGTCAAAGGTCATTCCACTGCTTCCTGTTGTCCTGCGGAGGGGGACACGTCTCCGTCGTAGATGATGTCCTCGGGGTCCGGAGCAGGAGGACAGAACTCTTCGCCTGGAAGGATCTTCTGGAAGATGGATTGGGCCTGAAAACAGAACCAACAGCTGCTACGGGAGCCTGGAGAACCAACAGCTGCTACGGGAGCCTGGATGGACAGAATGGGCGGAGTCAGGCCTGTAGGGGGCCGGCCCAGGTGAGACTCACCTGTTGGATGGAGTGTTCATGACCCAGACTTCCATCCGGACCAGAACACAAGTGCACGTTGCCTGGTAGCCTGTCAATTTGGACGTCCAGTGCCGAACCGTCGGCCATGTTGAAGTAGAGACACCAGAGGACAAATGGACGGCCGTCTGAGGACATGGACAGAGACGTGTTAATTTACAGGCTCTTACTTTGAAAAACGCTTGGAACAGGAAATTAAAGTTTATAGTATGGTCCTCTGGACATTAAAAAAACAAATTCGCAGCTCGACGCTCTGGTCTTATTGTGGTGACCGTGGGAGCTCCAGCTAATCTGCCCTGTCGTTCTCTCAAACGCCCTCGTCCACCAGGGTGCGCATCTTCCAAATCTTCCATATCACCTTAGCCTGGTTAAGACCAGACCCTTGTCCTTCACTTCGCTTTGTACTAGGGTCTGGGACTTCTCCATAGACAACGATTTCTCCGGTAGATTTTTGACCGGACCACGATTTCTCCGGTAGATTTTTGACCGGACCAATCAGAGAACAGAAGGCGGAGTTTTGAACGACGTCGACTGACGTCGTCAGTTAAAATGGCTGCCGCCACGAAGGAATTTTCATGAAAACAAGGTAAAAAACTATTATTTCTTTGCTGAGAAAAAATATATTTCTTAGCTGACGTTATATCAGAAGTGTTCCTGAGCTTAACAGTTCCTAAATCAATTCACAAAATGGTCAAATCTGCTGGATTTAAATTGTTTCGGTTTGACATTTTCCAAACAGCCTCGGGTGCGCTACGAAAATAAATGATAAAAAATCGAATTTTATCTCAAATGTTTCATCTAGGCCAACAGTCAGTAAATTAGAGCCATATAATTACACACTGGTAGCAGAAAAAATATCCACCGAGTGGTTTCTGAGCTATTTATCTGAATAGCCTGGACCTCGCCAGGCTAAACTAACAAAACTCTGCCTTCTGTTCTCTGATTGGTCCGGTCAAAAATCTACCAGAGAAATCCTTCTCTATGGGAGAAGTCCCAGACCCTAGTGCGAAGCAAAGTGAAGGACAAGGGTCTGGTTTTAACCAGGCTAATATCACCTGCAAACTCAGCAATGAACGCTCCCATTCCCACACACGTCCACCAGAGTGCGCACTCCACCATATCAGTAGAGTCCAGCTGCAAGTCTTCAAAGTTTGGATGAAATGCGACTTGGCAAATGTTTGAGACTTCCATTAGGCTTTTCCACAGTCGTGTGGTAATCAACAGTTAGTGAATACCTGTACAGTGTCAGTCTTATATGTTACACAGGACAAAGCTGGAAGAGTCACCCAATAATCAGGAGTTTCTTGTGTGAGTGGGTGGGGTTTAAGTGATGTCATGGATACGCAATACCAATTTGTCTCCATGTGCTCATTGATATACTGTAGTACCAAAAAAATGGTGCAGATAGGATTATGTCTCACTGAGATAGGGGGTGCAATGCAATAAAATTTTCAACAACTACCAATGTGTGTGGTCACTGATGAAGCACCATGAATCTGGAACAGATCAGATGATTATCATTGACATAACAGTTTGAATTATGCAGGGGGCAAACGAGTCATGTTAAACCACAATATAAATGTGTGTAGAAGTGCTCACTGATGACGTACAATAAATGCATATTGGATGATATACGGGGGGATTGGATTTTAAAAAAAGGAGTTTGTGTTAACCACAGGCATAACACAAACTCCTTTTTTTTTAAATCCAATAAAAGACAAATGTAAAATAAGTTCAACCAAGTGAGGATCGAACCCGAGTCGAGATAAAGTTTGGAGTGCCAACCCGACGCGCTTCCAGTGAACCACCGGGGCGTGTTATTTCCAGGTCCACTTTTCCTTTACACGAACCGCCCCTCATAAAATCCTGGCTACGCCCATGATATATCACTGATCTGTAAGTGTTGGAATAATGTAGGGGTGCACTGGAGTCATCTGTTAAACCACAATACTGTATCAATGTGTGTAGAAGTGTTCACTGATGAAGCACAATAAATCTTGTGCAGATCGGATGATGTATCGGATGATGGACCCTGTGTACATAATCTCGTTTTCAACACATGTACTACATGCGGTGCAAATGACAATAAATTCTCTCTGACTCTGATGTATCACTGAGATATTACTGTAGTAATAATATAGGGGGCGCTGTGGAGGGTATTGGCCACTTATCATGGAAGCCTGTTGAAGTGGTGGATAATGATCGATCATAGTGATTTTGGTGCACCTCGGTTCAAATCTGGTATTTCGGGCCAAAGGTATGGCGTCACATTGCCACACCCACATCCTCCAGCGAAAACTTTTTAATTTAAAGTAAGTCAGACCAACTTGTATGTCTTGTAACACAGGATCATCCTGATTAGTTCAAGGGTGTCATAGATAGAACATACTGTAGTTAAAAAAAAGTGACTTCTGGAGGAAATGGACTTCCGGTGACGATGCGGCGAGGACAGGACGCATGCTGAAGAGCTTGAGCTGATATCGGCCAGTTTTACGTTCTACTTTTCGCCAGAAGGCTCAAACCGAGTGAGTACGGCACAAAATAAGCAGGCCAGATGAACAAAGGGAGAAATTTAAGACTGAAGAATACACCGGGCCCTAAAATCGACCAAATGCTGCTGTCGCAACAACGAGCTAACGAGGCTAATGCTAGCAACGCTAGCGCTAACACCAGCATGGAGACGCCCGCTGATGCAGGGACAGACACATCGATTATAAACGAGATTCGCATCATGAACCGGGATCTTCAAGGCAAAATACAGCAGGTCGGGGCAGACGTGATTACAATAAAAGACGGTCTGGACTCACTAAAATCCGATGTGGTCGGCCTCAACAGCAGGCTTGGGGAGGCCGAAAACCGAGTGTCGCAACTTGAAGATGAAAACGCGGTGCTCACTGTGAGCGCAGCTGAGCTAAAGTCTAAAGTTGCACAGTTGGAAAGTCGGATGCAATATCAAGAAAACTACAGCAGAAGAAATAATCTGAGAATCAAGGGGGTCCCTGAACACTCGGAGAAGGGGAATAATGTACGTGAATGCGTCATGGATGTTCTACGATCTCTACTCCCACAAGACCAAGACACAGATCAAATCATCATCGAGAGGGCTCACAGAATACCAACTACACTAAAACAAGACAGAAGAGGCACACCAGCTGGACCACGCCACATCCTCGTGAGATTCCTTCACTTCTCTGACAGGGAGAAAATACGACTCGGAGCCAGAGATGCTGGAACTTTTCACTGGAAGGGGCACAAAATAGAATTTTTTCCAGACTTCACGAGGGAAGTACAAGAAAAAAGGAACAAATTCTTCGAGGTCAGACGTATGTGCAGAGACAAGGGACTGAAATACTCCACACAGTACCCAGCAGTGTTTTGGATCAACCTCGGTAAAGAACGCCTCCGCTTTGAAGACGCCGCTGCAGCAAGGAAGATGATAGAAAAATACCAACCCCCAGAGGAAAGTGAATGAAAGAATAAGCTGTAATAATTATCTAGATATGGGTGGGTATGTATGTAGGTTTGTGTAGGTAGGTATGTGTGTGGGTATGTATGTATGTGTACATGTATGTATAAATGTATGTATATATGTGCATATATATATTTGTGTGTACATATATATAGATATGCTGTATATATCTTTATATATATATATAAGCTAAATAACTACAATGTTCACTAATAATTTTCCATATTTGAGTACACTAATTAGAACATAATCTCCAACTTATTAAGACTAAAGTGTTTATCACACTATACACAGATATGCTGAACCTGAACTCAGATATACTGGACATATTTATGTTATTTAGGGGGGACCCCCGTTTTGCTGATGGGAGATAAATCTAAATTGACATATGTTCATGTCCCACACATTTTATTAATGTGTACAGTTTAAATAGTCCAGCTACTTCGGTGTTTTTCTGTTGTTTTTTTTTTTTTCTCTTTCTTTTCTCTCTCTTCCTGAGGTGTTTGAGCCAAGTTCTGGCGGAAGTTCTGGACATTTATTATTATCATATGTTGCTGGCCGAGAAGGCTCACTCTGAAGACCTCTATGCTCGTCATGAGGAATAAGGTGTTGTTATTTTACCAAAGACACTTCTGTTCGTGTCTACTGGTAAGTTTCATTTTTGTTTTTGGGATCCTCCACCTCAGCCAGCTTTTTTTTTTAATCCCTTTTTTTTGTTTTACGCCACACACAACAGCCATTTCACAAGACATAATGAAGGCCTTACTACTACTATTGTTAAATGGAAATAAAAGATGGAGACCATAATTAAAATATCCTCTTGGAATGTTAATGGTCTGGGCTCCTACGCTAAACGACACAAAATACTCAAATATTTAAAACAGAAAAAGGCAGATGTGATGCTGCTGCAGGAAACACACCTGTTGGAGAAAGACGTCAGCAGAATTAAAGACAGGTGGGTGGGACAGGCTTACCATAATACTTACAAACAGAAAAAAAGGGGTGTGTCAATTTTATTCTCTAAACATCTTCCAATTCAAGTGGAGAAAGAATATAAAGACAAAGAAGGCCGCGTAATTGTTCTGCGAGCAAATATTTCAGGACAAATCATTATTATAGCTAATATACATGCGCCTAATATAGAGGACCCAGACTTTTTCTTACAACTAAAGACAATTTTAATGGAGTTTGGAGACTTCCCAACTGTTTTAGCAGGAGACTTCAACCAAGTCTTAGATGTTGTTTTGGACAGATCTGGGAAATCAATTCCTAAAACTTGCAAAACTCAGGAAGCGATTAAAGCCCTGTGCAAATATGCTGGACTAACAGACATTTGGAGGCTCCTAAACCCTTCAGCACGAGATTATACTTTTTTTTCAAGTAGGCACTCGGTTTATAGTCGAATAGACTATTTTTTACTCTCACACTCTCTGATTGAAAGTGTTGGGAATTGCAATATTGGTTCGATTGCACTAACTGACCACGCCCCCATAGACCTAGTTTTACAAATGAGATCTCAACAGGAAAGGGCTAAGAGCTGGAGGATGAACACCAGTTTACTAAATGATGCTGACCTATGCAAAAAACTCAGAGAACTAATTACTGAATATTTTATAAACAATAACAATACGGCAGACCAAAACTCAGTTTGGGACGGGTTCAAAGCATACATTAGGGGAATACTGATACAACACTCCTCCCGGATCAGAAAGCAAGATTCCCAAAAAATAAATCTCTATGAAAAAGAGATAAAGAAATTGGAGAGGGAATATTCGGAAAATCTTAATTCATCGACCTTTGATAAATTAGTCAAAGCTAAATATGAGTTAAATACTATATTTTCAAAAAGAACAGAGTATTCTCTTTTCAGGATCAAACAGAGATGGTATGAATCAGGTAATAAAGCTGATAAATTATTAGCAAGCCAATTAAAAGCCAAACAAGCAGCGCGTCAAATTAATGCAATAAAGAATGGGGAGGGGAGCGTAGTTACTAGTCAGAAAGAAATTAATAAAATATTCAAGGATTTCTACAAGCATCTGTATTCTCAAGAAGGGCAATTTGATCTAAATGCAGCAGAAAAGTTTTTTGGAAGATTAAATCTTCAGAAATTGTCCAAAGAGAATGCCTCACAACTAGAAAGACCTATAACTATGGAAGAGCTCGTTAAAACCATTAAAATATCACCCAATGGGAAAACTCCAGGCTTGGACGGTATTCCTAATGAGTTTTATAAAAAATTTACATCTGAACTAGGTGCAGAAATATTAAAAACCTTTAATTCAGCTATTGAATCGCATCGGCTCCCCAGATCAATGAAGGAATCTCTAATCACCCTCATTCCAAAAAAAGGGAAAGACCCTTTGGAGTGTTCAAGCTATAGGCCAATAAGCTTACTGTGCTGTGATGCAAAATTATTCACAAAAATACTTTCACTGCGGATCAATAAAATTATAACATCAATTATACACCCGGACCAAACGGGCTTTGTCAGGGGCAGAACCTCAGCTGATAGTCTAAGACGTTTATTACATCTGATTTGGAAGGCCCAACACTTATGCCTCTTTTCCACCGCTCGGCTCGGCTCGGGTTGGATCGGCTCAGGTCGGCTCAGTTCGGGTCGGGTCACATCTATGTTCTGTTTCCACAGCTTTTTTGTACCCCTTCTGTGGGCGGGGTCCAGAATCCTACTCGTCCAGAAACTGTTTTTTTTTTTTAAACAACACAGTGTGATCACAACATGTTCATATACTAAATGTATCCTGTTGGAGTTATTTGAAATAAAATTCAATGTTTTATAGATGTGTCAAGCTACCACCATTAATTTTCTCCCTTCTACTTTGTATCACATATTATCAATTCTATCAAAAACCACATAGCTGATATTTTTCAAAAAAATCTAGTGTGATCACAACATGTTCATATACGAAATGTATCCTGTTGGAGTTATTTGAAATAAAATTCAATGTTTTATAGATGTGTCAAGCTACCACCATTAATTTTCTCCCTTCTACTTTGTATCACATATTATCAATTCTATCAAAAACCACATAGCTGATATTTTTCAAAAAAATCTAGTGTGATCACAACATGTTCATATACGAAATGTATCCTGTTGGAGTTATTTGAAATAAAATTCGAATTTTTATAATTTATTTTCGTTGTGCAAGCACAGGTTTTGGAAAAAGTCAAAGCGAAACTACTTTAAATGCAGCATATTTGACCACTACGTGACAATATTAAAGCGTGGTTAAGCTCAGGAGCCCTCGTACTATAAAGTCAGCTATGAAATATATTTTATATCTGTTCATTGAGCTACATTTAAAGACATAAAGCCGCCCGCGCGCCGCGTGTTGCTCGTGGCGAACCTATTTTTTAAAATCCTGCAGTTTTGAGCAGTACGTGATTTTATTAAGGACACGTTCAGCTGAAGACCCATCTTTGCTATAAATTTAAAAAATAATAATTGTTTTTACCGTGTTTATCATGTAAAGTCCTGCAGTGATCGCGTCCCTCGCTTCCGTGAAAACTGCTCGAGTCTCCTCCTCCCTCCTTCCAGAGCGGGTCAGCACGCCTCAGTACCCCTATGAAACCAGCCCGAAAATCTCGAGAAATCTCGCGCGGCTCAGCACGGAATATCCGGTGGGAAAGGATGAAAGGGGGTCTCTGCGACGCACATATGACGTAACATCCGACCCGAGCCGACCGGTGGAAAAGGGGCATTAAACTTTCCTGTAGCAGCCCTGTCACTCGACGCGGAAAAAGCGTTTGACAGGGTCAGCTGGAGATATCTATATTATACACTCGGAAAATTTGGGTTTCAGAACTCCTTTTTAGAAATAATCAAAATGATCTATACACTCAAAAGCGATTGTAACAACTAATGGATCAAGATCAACTCAATTCTCAATTGAACGTGGGACCAAACAGGGAGACCCACTCTCACCTCTGCTTTTTATTATTGCACTCGAACCTTTGGCTCAGGCCATCAGACAAAACAAAATAATAAAAGGTATAACAATGGGTGGACTAGACAACAAAATGTTAATTTTTGCAGACGATGTGCTGCTCCTAATGTCAAATCCTGAGGAATCATTACCTCCTTTACTTAATCTGATCAACAATTTTTCTGAACTATCCGGATACAAGATTAACTGGTCTAAATGTGAGGTGATGCCCCTGTCAAAGTTTTGTTATAAAACTCATATACAAAAGTGGAAATTTCAGTGGGTACCAAAAAACCTTAAATACTTGGGCATACTGCTGAACCCGGGCCTGGAAAACATCGTACAGGACAACTTTGAACCTGTGATAAATAAGATAAACTTACTTTTAAAGGGGTGGGACAAGTTACAAATATCACTATGGGGCAGAGTCCAGGCCATTAAAATGATTATTACACCAAAATTAAATTACCTATTCAATTTATTACCTCTTAAAATCCCGCACTCTATATTCAAGACCCTGGACAAAATGATAAACAGCTTTATATGGGAGGGGAAGAAACCCAAAATGTCTATCCGAAAACTCCAAGCTAAAATAGAATATGGAGGACTACGACTGCCAAACATGCAACTTTACCAGGAAGCTTTTATAAGTGCACAAATAACATCACTCATGTTAAACGACGACAATAGTCCGAGCTGGGTGAACTTGGAAGGTGAGGTAAATGCCCCGTTCAAAGCCATTGATTATCTATCCCAACAGCCAAATGATGGAGTTAAATCCAACCCAATTATGATGCATACTAAAAACATTTGGCAACGGTTACATAAAAAATAAACACCTGTCCCTTCACTCAAGGAACAGCCTCAGTGTGGAATAACCCAAAAATAAAAATAGGGGGGAAAATGATCTTTTGGAGGAGCTGGCATACAAAAGGGATAGAGAGTATAAACTGCTTCTTTCAAAATGGTATCTTATTGTCTTTTGAACAATTTCAAGAATTATACAGTCTAAACTACAAAGAATTTTGGAAGTTCTTACAAATAAGAGACTGCCTTACAAAATTAAAGAAATCTGAGGCAATTATTCCCACAGAGTCACCAATATACACCATGTTTAATAAATTGAAAGACTCTTCAAGACGAGTAAGTCAGATCTATAACTACCTGATCGAGAACACTTGTAATATTAATGTAGGACTTAAAAAGGTATGGGAATCAGAATTAAACAAAAAGTTTACAGAGGAAGAATGGAGTGTAATAATCAAACAAATGTTAAAGCCCATGAGGGATGCACGCTCCAAACTGATACAGTTTAAAATTTTGAATCGAATATACTGGACACCAGTTAAATTATTTAGAGCTAGAATAAATAACTCTGATACCTGCTGGCGATGTAAACAAAATGTAGGAGACATGCTTCATATGTTCATCACGTGTCCGAGCCTAACTTCATATTGGCAGGAGGTTATGGGGAAAATTAATAGCACCCTTAACTCCAACTTACGTTTGACACCTACACTGGGACTCCTTAACTTCTTAGACTACAAGGTCAAAATGGAAACAAAAAAAGCACAATGGTTAAAAATAGCCCTCACCACAGCAAAGCGAGTTATATTAAGACACTGGAAAGGAAAAAATATCCCTACCTATACAGAATGGTATGCAGCACTTTTAGAGACCGCCTCTTATGAACGCCTCATTCACAAGATAAACGGTCAAATTGAGGTGTATCAGAGCACGTGGGAACCGTTTTTAAATCCAGATAGTTAAGGCTCAAACACTACTGATCCAGAATAAAAAAGATGCAGTTCGTGTGAACATTTTGTTTACGTTACTTTATTTTATTATATTTTCTTTTGTTTTAGTTTCTTTAGCTGGCTGGGGTGGCGGGGTGGGGGGATTGAGAGGTTCAGGAGGGGTTTAGGGGGGGAAATGTAAAAAACTCAAGTCCTTCTCTGTATAATTACTCAATTGTTATACACCGGTACTTGCAATATTAATATTGTCAACATCTGTTACCACTGTGTGTTTAACTGTGTAAATGTTGAAGGATTTAATAAAAATTGAATATTCAAAAAAAAAAGAAAAAAAAAGAAAGAAAAAAAAAGTGACTTCCTGTTCTGAGGGGGCGGGGCTTTGATGACGTCACAACATGACCACAGAGGATCGTCGGGCATCCAACAGGGATGACTCATGCCAAGTTTGGTGCATTTCGGTCTTTCAATGTGCAAGTTATTGCTGTTTGAAATTTATGGCGTGAAGTGCAATTTTGAGGCCTGGCCACGCCCCTTTAACATAAACAAAAACGCAAGCTTTTGATAACTTTTACTGTCCAATGTGTTAAGGGCATATTAACCAAGTTTGAAGGCAATCACTCAAAATCCCTAGGAGGAGTTCATTAAAATTCGCCAACTATGAAAAGTGAAAAACGGCGAAAAAAGACCCTTTGACACAAAATGGCCGACTTCCTGTTCGTTTTAAGGCACAACTCCAAGATACTTTTTTTCTTGTTTCGGGAGTCTCTACGTATGTACCAAATCTCAGCTCTACGATCTACCAGTCGCTCTATCTCACTTAGCATGGATTCTGCTGGTGAAGATTCTCAATCGTCCAGGACATGCTAAAATCAAAAAAGGCGTTCAATACAGAACAACTGGACTTTATTTGTAGCAACAAGACGTTTCGCTCATCATCCGATGAGCTTTCTCAATTCGATGAGGAGACTGTGAGAGGGAAAGAGAAGTTATAAGCAAGCTGGGCAACTGGTACACACCAAACTAGGTAAATTGTGTGTGTTAGCTTCCAATCAAATCTGTGGAATTTACAACCGAACGTAGGCGACGGCGTTATGTCTTACTTCGCCATGTCGTCACGCCCACTTGCTCCACCCGAAACGGTAAGGGTTGGAAAGCATGTTACACCAACATGTCTTCAGTCACTGGACACACTTTCATGATGATTACCGTATTTTCCGGTGTATAGGTCGCACCTTTTTATGTTTTTTTTTCAAGGCCTGCGACCTATACTCAGTTGCGACCTATATATGGCTTGTTATCACTTTCGGTGAAACAAATTTTTAAATCCAGCTCATTTCACAGTTACGTTCATTTATCAAATTCAAGATCTTTTTTATTGAATTTTTCATTTTTTTTTTCTTCAGACAACAACAACAACAAACAAAAACAACAACAACAACAACAACAAAACACAACAATCAATCTAAGTTACAACATGTAGAAAATAATCCCTACCCAATCACTGCCAAAAGAAAAGGGAAAAAAATAAATAAAAGGTAAAATAGCCAAGAGACTGCATTAACCTGAATGAGTTGTGTTGTCAAAGAGACTGGAACAGATTCAGGAAAGGTCCCCAGACATTCTCAAATTTACCCTCTTTCTGTTGGAGTGTGAATCTGATTTTCTCCAGCTTTAAACAGGACATGATGTCAGCCAACCACTGAGCGTGAGTGGGTGGAAACGGTTCTTTCCACCTAAGCAAAATAGCTCGTCTGGCCAGGAGAGAGGTGAACGATATTACATGTTGTTGGTTTTTATTTAGGTTTGTCATGCCCTCTACAAGACCAAACAGAGCAATCAGTGGGTCAGGGTTCAGGCGTGTATCTAGTACATGTGATAAAGTCTGAAAGATTTCCCGCCAATATTTGTTCAGAGATGGGCAAAACCAAAACATATGGGAGAGAGAGGCTTCAGCATGTTTGCATCTCACACAGTATGGGCTGACATCAGGATACATAGAGGACAATTTCAGTTTAGAGATGTGAGCTCTGTGCACCACTTTAAATTGTATTAGACAATGTCTAGCACAGAGAGAACTGGAGCTCACCAGTTTGAGTATGGAGGTCCAAGAGTCCTCTGAAATAGAGGAGCCGAGATCCTCTTCCCAAGCAGCTTTGATTTTATCTGAGGAAGCACGCTTCAAATCCAATAGTTTACTGTAAATGAATGAAATGGACTGTTTTTTATTTGGGTCTAGAGAAAGAATAGTGTCAACAATACTGCTATCAGTTGAAATGGAGAGGCTGGACAAATGAAGAGTAATAAAGTGCCGTATTTGGAGATACCTAAAAAAATTGGACTGGGGAAGACTAAATTTTTCACATAGTTGTTGAAATGAAGCTAAAGTGTTATTGAGAAACAAGTCATTGAAGCGTACTATACCCCTTCTTTGCCATTCTTTAAAAACAGAGTCCTGAGATGAGGGTTTGAAAAGTTGGTTAGACATGATAGGGCTATAGAGAGAGAAACTAGAGAAATTGAAACATTTACGAAATTGTGCCCAGATTTTTAGTGAGTGTTTTATAACTGGATTTATAACAGTTGTAAGTGGTGGAAGCGGGAGTGAGGATCCCAAGAAAGCCACGGAGGACCATTTCCCAGAACACTGTGACTCCATCTCTACCCAGTCAGGGCTGTCAGGCCTGTTGTAATAGAATGACCAGAATGCTAGACAGTGCAAGTTTGCTGCCCAATAATAAAAGCGGAAATTTGGAAGGGCAAGACCGCCTGCGGCCTTAGTTTTTTGGAGATGTGTCTTATTTAAGCGTGGACGTTTTCCTTGCCACAGATATGATGAAATGATGGAATCTAACTGAACAAAGAATGAACCAGGGATAAAAACAGGAATATTTTGAAAAAGATATAAAAACTTAGGTAAAGTGACCATCTTGACTGAGTTAATACGGCCTGTGAGGGAAATGGAAAGCGGTGACCATCGGGATAATGCCTGCTTTGTCTGATTCAACAGAGAGACAAAGTTTTCTTGATATAAATCTTTATACCTCCTCGTAACTGTAACACCCAGGTAAGAGAATTTTGTCTTCTCAATTTTAAGAGGCCATTTACCAAAGTCAAGAGTCTGCGCCAGGGTATTGACAGGGAAAATTACACTTTTACTCAGGTTTAATTTGTAACCAGAGTTTATTCCAAATTCCTCAAGTAATGATAAAACGGAGGGCAGCGTGTCAGTCATTCATTCAACCTTTATTTATACAGGCTAGCCTCGTTGAGTCACGTGGACTCATTTACAAGAGGGACCTGTCTCACTCACACTAAACAACCATCCACTCTCACACTCACACCTAGGGTCAATTTAGAGTCACCAATCAGTCGGATGAGAAATGAAAAGTAAAAGGTCATCAGCATAAAGGGAGACCTTGTGCTCCATATCGCCTCTCCAGATTCCTGAAATTGTGTCACAGGACCGCAAAGCAGTGGCAAGAGGTTCAATTGCCAGGTCAAAGAGCATAGGGCTCAGTGGGCATCCCTGGCGAGTTCCTCGATGTAGACTGAAGGGTTTTGATATCTGAGAGTTGGTACGAATGGTTGCGGTGGGATGTGAATAAATTAATTGCACCCATGTAATGAAATTGGGGCCAAAACCAAATTTGTCAAGAACATTAAACAAGTAGTCCCATTCAACCCGATCAAATGCTTTCTCTGCATCAAGGGAAATAACACACTCAGGAACAGTATCCGAAGGAGAATAAATAATGTCCAAAAGGCGTCTGACATTAAAAAAGGAGTGCCTGCCTTTAATGAATCCAGTCTGGTCTTTTGATATGATGAAAGGAAGGATCTTTTCCAACCTTTGAGCAAGAACTTTGGCTAAAATTTTGGCGTCTGTATTTAAAAGGGAGATTGGTCGATAAGAGGAACAGTGAGTTGGGTCTTTTCCTTTCTTTGCAATGAGGGTAATGCAGGCCTCTAAAAAAGATTTCGGAAGGGATCCTTGGTCAAACGACTCTAAGAGAACCGAGTGTAGGAGTGGGGAAAGTAATGGAGAAAATTTCTTAAAAAATTCAGCAGGGAAGCCGTCAGGACCCGGACATTTGCCAGACTGCATTACCGATACAGCTGACACAATTTCTGTCAGGGATATTGGGATCTCCAGTGCAGGGGCGGCCGTGGCGTAGTGGTAAGGGGAGTCGTCTCCCGATCGGAGAGTTGGCGGTTCGACTCCCGGGACCTGCACCATGTGTCGTTGTGTCCTTGGGCAAGACACTTAACCCTGAGTTGCTCCCGGTAGGACTGGAAAGCACCTTGCATGGTAGTCTGCCGCCACCGGTTTATGAATGTGTGTAGCATTCAATATATGTGTAGCACTTTGAGATTTCCAGTAATGAAAAGTGCGTTATAAATTGAATTAATTATTATTATTATTATTATTATTATTATCTTTCAGGTTGGGTGTGAGTTTTGGCATGTTGGTCTTTTCGAAAAACTGAGAAGATAAATTCTTGTTGGTTTGGGATTCTGAAGTATATAAATGGGAATAAAAGTCCTTAAATGCTCTGTTAATTTGTAAATGATCTAGAGTTGTGGTGCCGTTCTCTAATTGGATCTTAGGGATGATTTGTTTAGCCATGGCACCCTTCAACTGATTTGCCAGTAGTTTTCCTGACTTTTCTCCATGTATGTAAAATGATGATTTACTTTTCAAAAGTGATTGTTCTATTGAGTATGTAGACAATAAATCAAACTTAGTTTTGAGTTCTACTTTTTTTTTGTACAGATTAGGGCATTTGTTTTGAGCATATTGTTGATCAATTTCTTTTATCTGCTGGGCTAAATCAGTTCTTTCTTTTTGAGATTTTTGCCTCAGCCGGGCGGTATATGAAATGATTTGTCCCCTAAGATAGGCCTTAAGGGTATCCCAAACTGTTGACAGTGGGATCCCAGGAGTTCTGTTTATGGATAGAAAGAAGGTTATTTCTTTTTCTATAAATGTAACAAAATCATTGTTTGACAGTAACGTTGAATTGAATCTCCACTGTCTACTCCTTATAGGAATGTCAGGGAGGGACAAAGACAGAGTGACAGGTGCATGGTCTGAGATGACAATACTGTGGTAGTCACAGCCACGGACAGAGGGAAGAAGTTTGTTGTCCATGAAAAAGTAATCGATCCTCGAGTATGAATGATGAACATGAGAAAAAAAAGAATATTCTCTCTCAGCTGGGTGTAAAAAACGCCATACATCGCACAGGCCATACTTAGATAGAAAGGCACGAATAGTGTGGGACGACCTGCTGGCTGTGGCAGGGTTTGTAGAGGATCTGTCCAAAACTGGGTCCAACCAGCAATTCAAGTCACCACTGAGTATCAATGAGTATGTGTTTAGGTCCGGGAGCAGTGAGAATAATTTCTCAAAGAAACCAACATCATCCGTATTTGGGGCATAAACGTTAACTAGCACTACTGGTGTGTTGTACAATTTACCGGAAACAATCACAAAACGACCATATTTATCTGAGTTAACTTGAAAAGGTTCAAATGAAATGTCTTGACTGATGAGGATCGAGACGCCCCGAGCCTTTGCTCGAAATGAGGAATGGAAACTCTGCCCGTGCCATGTTTGCAGTAATCGTTTGCTATCGTCACTTCTAATGTGAGTCTCCTGCAGGAAAGCAATGCCTGTATTTAACTGTTTTAAATGAGAAAGCACCTTCCTTCTCTTGACGGGGTGGTTCAAACCTTTGACGTTCCAGCTTGACAACACCAACTGACCACTCATATTACTAATAATTTGTATAAGAAAGGTAGGTAATACAGTCTAATGTGTTGATGGCTGTGCAGTTCTTGGCAAAGTGAAAGAAAATATAAATTAATGGCAGTGATGGACCCCCCACCCCCCTCCCTTTCCCACCCTGGACAGCTGCAACAGACAGAAGCAGCAAGCTCCATAGAAATTAAAAATAAGTCTCCTGTCTAACTTTTAAACTAGTGCTCCAGTATCATCAGAGGAAAAAAAAATGTATAAGCACCTCATGCAAGGCCAAAAATGTACACATAGATGTGTGATCACGCATACACATATAAACAAAGTTAAATTAATCCTAATCCTAAATTAAATCTTCAATCAGTCCAAGACCAATTCAAGATTCAATTCAAGATAGTCAACAGGTAAACAAGAAGAGGAAAAATGTTAATAGTTCAAAATAATATATTAAAAACATTATATATTTCACCCATTTTTATACATGGATAGGCCTACTTCAATTATTTATGTGCCTAAATACCTAATGCCTAAAAAAGAAAAAAAAAAAAAGGAAAAAATTTTATATAAGCACCTCACAAACTAGTTTAAAGTATGCAAGGCCAAAAAATGTATAAATGTGTACCGGTAATCACGCACACATATACAAACGTAAAGTTAAATTAATCCCAATCTCAAATTAATTATCAATCAATCCAGGACTAACCCAAGATTCAGCTCAAAATAGTCAACAGGTAAACGAGAAAAGGAAAAATGTTTCATTTCAAAAATGTTAATAGTTCAAAAAAAGCTGCAACTAAAAAAGTCTCAGATAATCAGAGTATGGGCAGAGTCCTGCTCATCTGTTCCTCACCTCATGTAAAGAAAAGTTTAGTGTAATAATCAAAGCCAGTGCGGGAACAGCGCATTGTTCATCAGTTAGAAGAAAATTTTAAATGTTACTTGCGCTGTGAAGCTTGAAAGGTGTCAATGAACTTCTGCGCCTCCTCGACCGAGCCCAGCCACTTTCTGTGTCCATCAGGTAAAGTCACGCGAAGTCGAGCAGGAAAAAGCAGAGCAGGTTTTAGACCCAGAGAATACAGCGCAGCCATCACGTCCTTATATTCCACTCGCTGGTTGAGGACTTCTGGGCTGTAGTCTTCCACGATCCGCACCGGTTTCCCCTGGTATTCAAGCCTGCCTCTGCGTCGAGCCTCCCGGATGAGGAGCTCCTTCACCTGGACCCGGTGCACTCGCAGGATAACCGGGCGCGGCCGCTGGTCCGAGGCGGGTTTCGGAGCGAGGGTTCGATGGGCCCGGTCCAGTTCGGGTGGAGAAGGAAGCGTGTCACGCCCGTAGATGTCGCACAGCAGGTTGGAGAAGAAGTCTGTGGGACGTCCGCTTTCAATAGATTCCGGTAAACCCAGCACACGAATATTCTGCCGTCTGCTTCGACTTTGTAAATCCGCCAGTTTAGATTTAGTCTGGCGTTTTCCTCCTGCAGAGTTGAGCAGGTGTTTTCCACCTCCGACATGCGCTGGCTCAGGTCGTTAGTGACAAGTTCCAGTGATGACACACGCTGGCCGTGTTCCTCCACCGCGAGCCGAGTCTGGTCCAGTTTGAGATCCAGCTGGTGAAAAGTTTGTTTAAACTCAGCTGACAGCGCAGCGCGGTGCTCCTCGAGCAGCGAGGTAATTGCCTCGAGGGTTATTAGGCCAGCGTCATCCTTCTCGGCGTCCTTCTTCGATCTTGCCAACCTCTGAGACATTTTTAATCCAAAATCTTCAAAAGAGATGCTTAATGGAAGTTGTGTGCGTGATGATAGGCAAAAAATATTACATATAGAGGGCTTGGTGGTACTATAAAATAAATTTTACCCGGAGCACTGGCAAGTGCGACTCACTCCATCTCACGACCACCACAGTTACGTTCATTTATTAAGGAAAAGTTCAGCTCAGACACATATTTGCTATAATTTTTATCAAACTAATTGTTTTTAAGTGTTAATCTTCGTAAAAGCCTTGCTGTGCGCTCCTGTGGCAGACATTTGCAGCAGAGCTAAACGTAGGTGCGACCTATCTAGGGATTTTTCCAATCTATTGGTGATAATTGGACAATGCGACCTATACTGTACACAGGTGCGACCTATACACCAGAAAATACTGTAGTTAACGGGTCAGATCAGGACCATTCAACGTAAAACTTGACACTTCCTGTTGTCAGGGGGCGTGGCTTAAAGTGTAGCTCACCCCACCGTCCAGAGATAGCCCCGCCCCAGCCCAGGATTTGAAAAATGGGCGTGTCAACAGACACCGCCTAAAGGAGGGGGAGGCGGGTGGTGGGTGAGCGAGGAGGTGTGGCCAGGACGAGAGACTGTCATTGTTTCTGAATGTTAAAATTACATTAGTAATACACCACTTAAAACAAGCAACACAAAGTATTATTATGTAGATGTATATATCTACAGTATTCTCACCCCGATCTATCCGAAACAAAAGGCTTAAAAAAAAGAAAGAAATATGCCGTGACCGGACGTCGAACCCCGGTCCTTTGGGCGCCAAACCAGTTCCTTTCCTCTCGACCAACCTGGCAATTATGCAAGAGCAGTCCTTCATAGTATAAGAAACAAATACAACCACGTACTTTTAGAACGCTGGAGTTTTGATTAGATTTTGATGAAGTGAAAAGTATTCTTAAAATAAATAGCACTTTGAGATTTTCATTAATGAAAAGTGCGTTATAAATTGAATTCATTATTATTATTATTATTATTAATCTGAAAAGTATATCCATCAGTGGTGCTTGCATGTTACAGACTGATGCACCGCGAGAGTGTGTGTGTGCGCGGACAGAAAGGAGGAAGACAGAGACGATCTCTGCAAGGGGAGTGGCTATGGTTGAACCTCTTATACTCAGGCGAAGACGATGTGACGTCACAACTGAGCATTTGAACTAATAGTAAAATTAACGTGTAATTCACCAGTTCAACCCATAGGACTACCATAAACACGTTTTTAGACCAAATATTGCCAATTTAAACAAATACGAACAATTACATGAGAATTAACACAGATATAGTGCTATGAAACCTTTTGAACACATTCTAGGGAGTTTATCAGCTAAAAAAAGTTAAATTTGCATTTAGTTCATCTTTAAGTGATGTCATGATTTGACTATTCAGTATTGCAGGGGACTGGATGTGGGTCAATCACTGAAGGTTTGATGTATTAGACAGTTTTCGTGTAGATGCTATTAACGTTTATTTTTCCATGGCGAGATGTCCAACTTTGACGTCTGGCCCCGCCCCTTCAGCATGCTTCGAAACAAATTGTTTTGATAACTTTTGGTACCCCATGCCTTATGAAGAAGCTGACCAAGTTTGAAACTGATTGAGCAAAATCCCTAGGAGTTCGTTCAAATGCGGAGGTTGTAAATCGACAAAAAGCTGTGAAAATTTGGACAGCATTCCAAAATGGCCGCCTTACCATTTATCGTACAACGTTGGTGCCAGAGGGTTTTCTGTGCATCTTGGTGAATTGGACAAGTGTACCAAATTTCTTGCTTCTACCACAAACTAAGGCCAATGCGGAGGGTATTCTGAAAATTTCTAGGTGGCGCTCTTGAGCCGTTTCTGTTGCGATTTTTGCCAAGTCCCCAAAATGCGTAAATTTTCACCAGACCAGATGAGTCCCCCAAATTTAGTGAGTTTTGGGATATGTTAAGGCTTCCAAAAGGCCAATTCATTTTGCGGAAAAAATTGCAGGTCAGGCCTGAACAGAAGTAGGCCTTCGCGCAGCGATTTGCTGCTCGGGTCTAAAAATTGTAGAAACGTGTCTGAGATGCTGTATTCAGCTCAGTCTTATAAATAGCACCTTCTCACAGTGGATCAACCAGTTTGCTGATGACAGCTGAAACCAGCTGTTCACATGATCAAGGAGGACCATCAGCCTAACGATGGATCATTAGCACCCTGAACACAACGTCCCGGTGGCTTTTAAACCCCAAAATACATTAAAGACTGGTTTATCCCAAAGATCCAGTCCCCCGGCACAAACAGAGTAATATTGTGTATGCTGTTCAGTGTCAGGAGGGTGATCAGTCTTATATCAGGGGAAACTAAACAGCCACTGGCCAAAAGGATGGCCCAGCACAGAAGATCAACATCATCAGGTCAGGACTCTGTGGTCTACACTCATCTCCAGGTCAGAGGTCACTCTTTCAGGGATGAAGATGTTCACATCCTTGATAGAGAGGAACGATGGTTTGAGAGAGGAGTAAAGGAGGCCATCTTTGTGAAAAGAAACCGTCCATCATTAAACAGAGGTGGAGGCCTCCGGGTTCAACTGTCCCCCTCTTACAATGCTGTTATTGCTAGTATCACTCAGCCCTCTGTGAATAGCAAACAACCATCAGGGTGCTAACGATCCATCGTTAGGCTGATGGTCCTCCTTGATCATGTGAGCAGCTGGTTTCGGCTGTCATCAGCCAACTGGTTGATCCACTGTGGGAAGGTGCTATTTATAAGACTGAGCTGAATACAGCAGCTCAGACTGAGGAAGTCTTTCGAACGAAAGACGAAACGTTTCTACAATTTTATTTATTTTTGTTTTTGAATGTCCAAAGGACCAGACTTAACTTTTTTAGATTTTTCTACCTGGATTATTGAGCAGCATCAGATGAAATGATTTTAAATTAATTCTGTTCTACAGGTTAGTCCCACTGAGCCTTGGGTACTCATTTACAAGAGAAACATGATTTAACAGCGATGACAACAGTGGACAATTATACAGGATGTGTACCGTATTTTCTGGTGTATAGGTCGCACCTGTGTATAGGTCGCAGTGTCTAATATTTATCAATAAACTGGAAAAATCCGTAAATAGGTCGCACCGGTGTATAGGTCGCACCGGTGTATAGGTCGCACCTAGGTCGCACCTACATTTGTTAGCTGCCATTTTTGTAAGACTGTGTCTCACTTTAATTTTTGTCAATAAATTATTACAAATCAGCTTATTTCAAAATGTAAATACCACCAACATCATTAAAATTAAACTACAGACTCCTAAAAAAATGTTTGTTGGCTGCCTTTTTTGTAAAACTGTGTCTCACTTTGATATTTGTTAATAAATTATTACAAATCAGCTTATTTCAAAATGTAAATACCACCAACATCATTAAAATTAAACTACAGACTCCTAAAAAAATGTTTGTTGGCTGCCTTTTTTGTAAAACTGTGTCTCACTTTGATATTTGTTAATAAATTATTACAAATCAGCTTATTTCAAAATGTAAATACCACCAACATCATTAAAATTAAACTACAGACTCCTAAAAAAATGTTTGTTGGCTGCCTTTTTTGTAAGACTGTGTCTCACTTTAATTTTTGTTAATAAATGACAAATCAGTTGCAGCTGAAGGTGATCTGCTCAGAGTTGCAGCTGCTGTGGAAACCAGTGCAGGATAGCTGCAGCAATTTTATTATATTTTACTAGATTTTATCACTTGTTTTATTTTATTTATTTTTTAAGCAAGCCTAATCTGCATCCACATGATTTTATCTTTGATCTTAGTCGATATTATTATTGATTTTATTTGATTTTATCACTTGTTTCATTTTGATCTTTGCTTTGTTACACTTTGTAGCACTTTGAGATTTTTATTAATGAAAAGTGCAT
This sequence comes from Garcialebias charrua, assembly GCA_038048925.1. Lineage (NCBI taxonomy): Eukaryota > Metazoa > Chordata > Actinopteri > Cyprinodontiformes > Rivulidae > Garcialebias > Garcialebias charrua. The sequence continues at coordinate 16,159 of JBBPBX010011259.1, read as the reverse complement.
TATAAATGGAATTCATTATTATTATTATTATTATCTGGAGGTGGAGCTGACTGTGAGCTGAAATATGCAGCATCTGGAGGTGCAGCTGATTGAAATGCACTTTGACAGTTACAGCTACACCCAAATAAATCTGTAAATAAAGCAGAATACTGGTACAGGCCTCTTTAGCGATCATAGCGGCCGAAACTGGTACTGCACTTGCACTGCCCCCTGGTGGCCGAAACTGGTACTGCACCATTTTATGCAACAGGGAAAAAGGGCCATAACTCAGCCAAAAATTGGTCTAAAAATATGAAAAAAAAATCCATAAATAGGTCGCACTGGTGTATAGGTCGCAGGCCTTGAAAAAACCATAAAAATGTGCGACCTATACACCGGAAAATACGGTACAAATTTAAAGCCCCACTGACATGATTTTTTAATTTTCAAAAAATTGCTCAAAATATATACCTTTTTATCATTTAAATATGTTCATTTTTGCAAACAAAATGAAAAATCACTTTAATTTTGCTTTAAAAGTGATTTTGAACTTCAAGCCGTGTTTAATCATGGGAAATCCAATTACACACGAACGCACCATCTGTGACGTAGTGTGAGGCAGAGGGCTGTGGTGTCTTTAATAGCGGACCATTTAAAACCCGATGAATTTATCAATCTATGTGAAGATTTGAGTTATTTGTCTTCATTTTGGGAAGCAGAAAATAGTTTGGGTGATGGAACAAGAAACAACAGGATCTAATTTAGGTCTGATGCTGTATCAGACTGACCTTCATGTGGAGCTGCTCATACCCGCGCACTGTGACAAGCCCAGAGCTCTGCCCGGTGTGACATCACAGATGGTGCGTTCGGGTGTAATCAGATTTCCCATGATTAAACACGGCTTGAAATTCAAAATCACTTTTAAAGCAAAATTAAAGTGATTTATCATTTTGTTTGCAAAAAGGAACATATTTAAATGATAAAATATATATATTTTGAGCAATTTTATGAATAGTAAAAAAAATCATGTCGGTGGACCTTTAAATGAAAATAAAATGGTAAAAGGAAAAACAGTGAAAAAACAGATAGGCTGTAATCATCCATCCATTATCTTTTACATGCTTCTTCCATTTTTGGGTCACGGGGGTCACCAGTGTCCATGTCCAGCAATCACTGTGTGAGAGGCGGGGGACACCCTGGACATGTCTCCAGTCCATCACAGAGACAAACAATCATTCATACTCACACTCAAGCCCCCAGTATACAGGTAACCCCCTAGTTACGTCCGAGTTAGGGAGATAAGAACTGTTCGCAGCTCGATTCTGCCGTAGCTAGGGGGTGAAAAAAGCGTCCAGTTCGTAGGTCCTTATTCCGTTCGTAGGTCGTGGAAATACCGCTAACGGAGCGCGCGCACACATTTAAGCATGTACAGTAGTGTACTGTAATGTTAAACATTGCTATTCACATTTACAGAATAAATAAAAATATATTTTCTTACTTTGAGATGGTCAAAGCCGACATCTTAGGTTGCCATGCGTTGCCATGATTGTTGTCGGGCCGAGCAGCGCGGCAGCCGGCGAGTGAACCACCAGCAGCTGCTCAAGGCCTGTGTTAGCTAGCTGGCTAGCTTCTGCTAGCCAGGCCATGAGCTGGTGTTGGAGCGGCGGTGCGGCGCAATCTGCAGCTCCTGCTGCTGCCTGAGACGTCCACAGAGCTCACAGAGACGTTTCCAGCTCGTAATTAATCCATATGAAGCCATCCTGGTCACCAGTCTTCGGCCGGCTCCCGGCAGCTAACCTAAAATGGCGTCCGGTGTTCTACATTAATTTGTGACCGTGTAAACTGAAGACCTACTTCCTGCTGCCCAAGATTGCTAAAAAATGATCAGAAATGATCTTTTTTATCATAATTATTATTTATAAAGCCTTTAAAACAACCACAGCTGCAACAAAGTGATGTACACATGAAATTAAGAACATTTAAACAAAAAAACAAATTTTTTTTTTAATTTTTTAATACAGTAATTTCATATTTTTATTAAATATGATACGTTCGTAGGTCCCGTTGTTCGTAGGTCGATGGAGTCGTAAGTAGGGGGTTTGCTGTAGCTCTGCGTTGGGCCGAGCGCCGTGCGAGCGCCGCGGCACAAGCCTTTGAACGCACCAAGCTCAAATTTTACGACCGCTCACACGCGCGCGTTGTCTCACAATAAACTGCCCGGGGGCGGACTGTTTTGTATGAGACACAAATGTATTAAATTCCTCTTCTTCATCCCTGATCTGGACTTTTCTTTTGTTTTTTTTGCCTAAAGTCAAGTGATCGCTTGAAGCGGTCACCATTCACTTCCTCCTCCGATGAGGAGGAATGAATGAATTTGTCACGAGCGAACCAAATGTCCAACGTGGATGCGCAGGTTCTAAATATTTCCTGGTGGGCTGTGGGCTGCAGGAACAGCGCTCCCTGTTTTTATTTTATTTTTTAGAACTTTTTATGAACATATAAACACAGAAAACCGCTGCGCAGCCCTCTGCCTTTTTTTCTCCCACCCGACCTGTCAATCAATTCAGTAGGCGTGTCAGCAAATGACCAATCAGCGACCTCAGTTTGTCCCGTAGGTAAATGCTCCGCCCTGCTGTTGCTCAAATTACAGGTAGTCCCCGACTTACGAGCGAGTTCCGTTACAACGAGGTGCTCGTAAGACGAAAATTTGTAAGTTGGAACACGAAGCACATGTTCTCGTAAGTCCGGATTTTCGCACGTAAGTTGGAACGGTTTTGCTAGCGCGACTACGAACGCTCGTTTTTCATTGAAAAACTGCTTACGAGTGCATAGGTCGCGGGTTCGCGCCCCGGCCACTACCCAGCTTGGGGTGTCTATGAGTGCACACCTATTTCTCCAGCTCCCTGGGCGCTTTCGGGCTGCTCACTGCACCACCTGGTAGGTGGTTGGGTTAAATGCAGAGACGAATTTCGTCTGTGTATGGGAACATACGCAGATGACAGGAATAGACATTATTATTATTATTATTATTATAAAAATGATCGGAAACGTGTGTCCACATGTTTAGCTAACGAACTGTGGTGAAAAAACACAGAAAAACTCGGTATTTTTTGCGTTTTTTTCCAAAAATTTGCCAGCTCGTAAGTCCGGAACCTCGTAAGTAAGAGCGCTCGTAAGTCGGGGACTACCTGTATGTCAAGAATTTGGAGCTTCACGCTGGAGCGTCACGCTGCGCTATACTGTGAACTGCCTGCGCGCAGCACGCGCACGTCGAGCGGCGTGCTGCCCAACGCACAGCTGTACTGGAAGCTTTAGGGACAGTTCAGAGTCACCATCAGTCTAACATACATGTTTTTGGTCTGTGGGAGGAAACTGGAGTACCTGGAGAAAACATACTAACTCCACCCAGAAAGGCCCCCGGACCGGGATTTGAACCAGGGACCTGCTCGCTGAGAGGCAGCAGCTCTACCAGTTGCTCCACCGTGCTGCTCTTTTTTTATTTTTTCCATTTATCCTTTATTTATCCAGGTAGTCTCATTGAGCCACGAGAACTCATTTTCAACAGAGACCTGTCAGGGAGCAGATGGTGGGGGTTGAGTGCCTTGCTCAGGGGCTCAGAGTGGGGTGAATGAGGGTGGAGGCAGGTGTGGGTGTTTCACCTTTTTCCACCCACATTTTTGATGTCGGTACCGGAGCTTGAACTGGCGATGACAGGTCCACCGTCTGTAACCACTGCGCCACCACTCCCCCTTAACACACCACTTAACGGATGTTTGTTTAATGCCACTAGAAATGTGACCCACTGGACCCTCCAGAACCAGCGGTCCACGACTCCGGTTCCGTTTCATCAGAACTAAATGAGTTTGATGAGTCCAGGTGAGGCAGGACGTCTACCTGTGACGGACACACCTGTGCAGGTGAGTCCAGGGTCTGCTGGTCCTCACCTGATCTGACCCATGATGGACTCAGTCTCAAACTAGATGTGTTAAAAAAACGACCAGGTGACCTGCACTGCAAACACCTGTCTTCTTGTGAGTGAGAGAGTGAGACACCTTGCTCCTCGGCCTCCGTTGTGTGGAACATCCTGGTTACCACTGGCGACAGGTCCTGGTGGGCGGAGCCAACTGACTGACAGGTAAGGTGAACCAGATCTGAAGGAGACAGAAACACAGTTCAGATGATGGTTGCTGTTTCCTTGGTAACAAGCCAGGCTGTTTGACCTTTGACCTCTGCTGCCTTTGATTTAACATCAAACATTCTGAGAGGGTGGAGCTTAGAGTTCAGATTCACATGAGGAGCTATGGCAGCAGAGTCACCAAAACCAGGAGACTGGAAGAAGAAAGAGTTGACTCTTATTATACAGACCCTTTCCAAATACAGGTAGTCCCCGACTTACGAGCAAGTTCCGTCCCTAGGGGGCGCTCGTATGTCAAAAATTCGTAAGTAGGATCACATAGTAAAAAAAAATATATATATATTTTTTTTTTTTACTTTTTTTTTTTTTTATAAATGAATACATGTACAGTACTGGACAGTCACCAAGCACTTAGCCTATCCTAACACAGTTTTTAAAGATGAAGGAATAAGTTGAATTGTCTCCCTTTCACATAAAGGGAGCAAGCTCCCTATGGAGCCTGCAGGGAGGAGGGAGACAATTCAACTGACTCCTTCATCTTTAAAAACTGTGTTAGGATAGGCTAAGTGCTTGGTGACTGTACAGTACTGTACATTTATCTATTTATTAAAAATATACAGTATATACAGTATTTTTATTTTTTTATTGTTTTTTATTTATAAATAGATAAATGTACAGTACTGTACAGTCACCAAGCACTTAGCCTATCCTAACACAGTTAAGGAGTCAGTTGAATTGTCTCCCTCCTCCCTGCAGGCTCCATTCCCATAAAGGGAGACAATTCAACTCACTCCTTCATCTTTAAAAACTGTGTTAGGATAGGCTAAGTGCTTGGTGACTGTACAGTACTGTACATGTATTCATTTATAAAAAAAAAAAAAATTTTTTTTTTTATAATAGTAAATAACTATTGTCCCCTTGCTTCTCTAAAAAAAATATATATATATTTTTTTGAATGAGATGCATGCTCGTAAGTCCGGGACATACACAGGATTGAAATTGCGTTATTGGAAGAGAGAGAAGCCGCAGCGTTTGCACGCGCCGCCATCTTGGAAAATTGACCCTGGGTGTGAAGTGAGACAGGTCCCTCTTGTAAATGAGTCCCCGTGGCTCAACGAGGCTAGCCTGTATAAATAAAGGTTGAATGAATGATCCGTTTCTGAAAAAGAAACCCAGTTTAACTTTCAGTTTCTTTACTAGATTTTCCACGTGGAGTTTAAAAGAGAGATGCAAATCGACCAGGATACCCAAATATTTATAGGAATCAACAAACTCAATAGGGACACCATTTGAAGATAAAATCAGAGGAAGATCTGCTGGGACTGACTTACTATTTGAAAAAAACATCCCTTTTGTTTTATCAGCATTTAGGACAAGTTTGAGACGGAACAAATCTGACTGGATGATGTCAAAAGCAGATTGCAGAAACTGGAAAGCCTTAGCAACTGTTTTAGCTCGACAATAAACAACTGTATCATCAGCATAGAAATGTAAGGATGCATCAGGGATGCTCTGACCTACATTACCTATGTAGATTGTAAAGAGGGTGGGTCTTAAGACTGAGCCTTGTGGTACACCATTTTTAACTATTAAATAACTGGAAGAAGTAACATTATGTTGAACACATTAACTCCGATCAGACAGATAGTTAGAGAACCAACAAATGGTGTGATCTGAGAAACCGATTTCTGAGAGCTTATGACACAAGATGTTATGATCCACTGTGTCAAAAGCTTTAGACATGTCTAAGAAAAGTGCAGCACAATAATTCTTAGCATCCAATGCTTCAACAACGTCATTAAGAACCTTCAGTGAAGCAGTTGTTGTGCTATGTTGTTTCCTGAAACCAGATTGATGGAGAGGTAAGATGTTAAATGAGTCCAGATAATTTTTGATTTGAGAGTTTATCAGTTTTTCTAGAACCTTGGCTAAAATGCAGAGTTTAGAGATCGGTCGATAATTGTTCAGTGAGGTGGGGTCACCTCCCTTCAGCAAAGGAAGAACAAAGGCTGTTTTCCAAGCATCCGGAATGGAGTTTTGGCTTATGGACAGATTAAAGATGTGGGTCACAGGGACTGTGATGATATGAGCAGCCAGCCTTAAGAAATAAGGTGGAAGTTCATCTGGACCAGTAGATTTTTTAGGATCAAGATCTTTTAACAGTTTATTTACCTCACTGACTGAAAACGGAGAAAAAAAGAAGGTGTGGTTAACTGAGGATTGACTTGTAGGAGGGATTTGATTTGTAGAAGTTTGATTATTAGATGAAGTGGCTGATTTCCCATTTGTAACGTGTCAAATAATGAACTAGAAGCAACAAAATGTTTGTTGAAACAGTTCAGGATCTCACGCATATTTGACATAGGAACAGAGTTAACGAGAAGTTGTGATGGGAGGTCAGATGATTGGGGGATGCCTGAGAGAGATTTGATGGTTTTCCAGAATTTTTCAGGGTCGTTTAGATTTTTGGAGGTCTGAGATTAAAAAAAAATTATGTTTTGCAACTTTGATGGCAGTTGTGCATTTATTCCTCAGCTGCCGAAAATTCAACCAATCAGTGTCTGAGCCTGATTTTCTCACTGCAGCCCAAAGATGGTCTCTCTTGTGCAGGAGGTCAGCTAGTTCAGGAGTAAACCAGGGGCTGTCACGTTCCTTTATCCTGAACTGGCGGAAAGGAGCGTGTTTATCACAAAGTAAATGAAACTATTAAGAAAATAGTTCCAAGTGGTGTTCACGTCGTTGGTTAATAGAATACGTTGCCAGTCGAAGTGGGATAGATCCCAAAGGAATGACTGTTCACAAAAATGTTTCAAATCCCTATTTTGAATTATTCTGGGCTTAGAAGGTGGAAGTTTAATAGCTCTAAGAGACGCTATCACACAATGATCACTCAAAATGTCAGCAAATACACCTGTACCAGGGAATTTGTTAGGTGTATTTGTTAGAAACAGGTCTAAGATGGAAGATTTTTCAGGACAGTTTTTGTTTGGTCTAGTGGGAGAGTCAATAAGTTGGGTTAGATTGAGTGATTGGCAACATTCATTGAATTTATTACAGTGGGGGGTCGACTTATCCCAGTCAATGTTGAAATATCCTGCCACAAAAATCTCATTGTATTTTAAATTTCCTAGGAATTCTGTCAGGGAGGACAAAGCCTCATGTGCTGCTGAGGGGGGACGATAACAACCCACTACAGATAAGATCTGGCCTCCTTTCAAAGTGATGTTTACAGCTAAGGCCTCAAACTGGTTTGGGATTGTTTTTGCAGACACAATACTGGAAGCCAAAGAATCTCTGATGTAAATAGCGACTCCACCCCCCCTTTTTTGACGGTCACAGCGATAGATATTAAATCCATTGATTACCAGATCATCATTCAGAACAGATTTGTTGAGCCAAGTTTCAGAGATGATGATCACATCTGCCCCAGAAGAACTGACCAGAATTTTCAAGGCATCAAGTTTTTTTAGAAGGCTACGAGTGTTTACATGCAGGAAATGAACACCTGACATGTTTTAAAAGTTATCTGGTGTACTGTAGTTAGTGGGGGGTCCAGGGTTGGGCTGAATTCCTGAGAGCAGTAACAACATTATTATCAGACATTTTCTTGAATTCTTTGTCACTGATGTGTAATTATAGGAGTTAATAGTGTGACAATTAGCCCCCATAATTAAACCATGAGAAACGTTAATGAAGACGTGATCATTCAGAACCCAAAAACGGTGAAAGTTGCAGTGATGGGCAGATCCAGAGGACCAGACTTAGCTTTTTGGGATTTTTCTACCTGGATTATTGAGCATGCATCAGGGTACAGACCTATATCTTTGTTGCCACAATTCTCAAAAATTCTAGAAAAATTATTTGTGACCAGACTCGACCTATTTCTTGATAAAAAATAATATTTTTAGTAACAGTCAGTATGGGTTCAGATCAAATAACTCAACGTTAAAAATGCCAAGTCAATGTTTACATTTAAGAAAATGATCAAAACGAATGTGTTAAAAATATATATATGAAATAGCGTAATGTGTATTGTATTAGTTAGAAAATTAGAAAGAGTTAGTCATTTTGTACTGTTGGTTGAAGATTATTATTGTTTAATCTGATTGTTGGAAAAAGTTGGTTGAAGATTATTATTGTTTACATGGTTGATTATTGTTGTTTAATCTGATTGTTGGAAGTAAGGGGCAGATATAATAAGATTTATTCTTCTTTCTGCTACCTTTCATTTTTTTACATTTTGTACATTATCATTTATGAGATTGTCTTGTATTGTTTCTTTTGTAAAAAAAAAAATGAACAAATTTAATAAACATAAACATCCATGGCTCTTATGGAGATGATGGAACAAGTTACTACAGCTATAGATCAAAAACAACATCATGGTCTGGTTTATGCAGAGAAAGACGGACTCTAACGAACTGTTTGGAGTCGATGATGTCACCAACAGGAAGAACTAGAGATCATAAGTTTCATGACAAATCAAAGTTTAGTCTGTTGCTGTTTTCAGGAGGAGTCTGGACGTAATTCAAAGTCAAAGTCAAGGTCAACTTTATTGTCAGTACTGCAATATGTACAGGACATACACAGGATTGAAATTGCGTTTCTCTCAGTCCCTCGGTGCAACAGTAACCATCTAAACACTAAAACACTGAAACATTTAATAAACATAAGCATAAAATAGTAAAAGTGTAACACTGTCCTGAGTTTTTGCATAGTAGTATAAAAGTATGAAAATTTACACCAACACTAAAACACTAAACATTTAATGAACATAAGCATAAAATGAAATAATAAAAGTGTAATACTGTCCTGAGTTTTTGCATAGTAGTATAAAAAGTATAAAAAGTATATCTATAAAATAAACTGAAGGTTCTAGCATTGACATTTGCAAAGAGTGGCAAAGCAGCATATGAGTTAATGTACACAGTATATGTATGAGGTAGTTGATGTTGGTATAGAGGCAAAGTGGCATATGCAGTAAGGCACATAAGGCACATTGGGCATCCTTAAATAAGGCTAGTCAGAGAATACTGTATATGTATCAGCAGTAGTGTAGATGTAAACAGTAGTAATAAATGTAAACAGTATTAATAAATGTAAACAGTAATATGACTATAGGCAGTAATGTAATACAAACATTAGTGCAAATATGAGAAGTAGTGCAAACTGAATGAGCACATGACCGAGAGTTTAGTGAATAACCCGTTTGATGACACAGAGTCCAGTGTTAAAATCTTTGTGTTGTGTGGTAATGTGTGAGAAAGTTTTTTGTGTTAAGGCAGTTCAAATGGGAGGGGAGGCAGAGCAGGCAGAGTGTTTAGCATCCTGACTGCCTGATGAACAGAGCTGTCTCTCAGTCTGCTGGTTCGAGCCTGGAGACTCCTCAGTCTCCTCCCTGATGGCAGCAGTCTGAAGCAGCTGTGTAGTGGGTGTGTGGGATCACCTGCCATGCAGTGGGCTTTCCGAGTGAGGCGGTTGCTGTGTAAGTCCTGCAGTGAGGGGAAGGAGGTGCCGACGATCTTCTCAGCTGCTCTCACGATGCGCTGGAGGCTCTTGCGGCATGATGCAGTACATGCACCAAACCACACCGTGATGCAGCTGGTCAGGACACTTTCTATGGCACCCCTGTAGAAGGTGCACATGATGGGGGTTGAAGCTCCAGCCCTTTTCAGCTTGCGGAGAAAGTAGAGGCGCTGGTGAGCCTTCTTGGCCAGTGCTGCAGTGTTCCTGCTCCAGGACAGGTCCTTCGAGACGTGCACTCCCAGGAACTTGGTGCTGTCCACTCTCTCCACTGCGGTGCTGTTGATGGTCAGAGGGGCATGTTGTGCATCCCTCTTCCTGAAGTCCACAACAATCTCCTTTGTCTTCTCCACGTTGAGAGTGAGATTGTTGTGTCCGCACCACAAGGCCAGGCGGCTCACCTCGTTCCTGTAGTCCGTCTCATCGTTGTTGCTGATGAGACCTACCACTGTTGTGTCGTCCGCAAACTTGATGAAGTGGTTGGAGCTGTACGATGGTGTGCAGTCGTGTGTTAGCAGGGTGAATAGAAGGGGGCTCAGCACACATCCTTGTGGGGCCCCTGTGTTCAATGTGATGGTGCTAGATGTGTTACTCCCGATCCGTACTGTCTGTGGTCTCCCGGTCAGGAAGTCTAGCAGCCAGTTACACATTGAGGTGTTCAGCCCCAGACTGTCCAGTTTATGGATGAGCTGTTGGGGGATGATGGTGTTGAATGCCGAGCTGAAGTCGATGAACAGCATTCTAACATAAGAGTCCTTCGTGTCCAGATGTGTGAGAGCTGTGTGGAGGGCAGAGGAGATGGCATCGTCGGTTGAGCGATTAGGTCGGTATGCAAATTGGAAGGGATCCAGGGAGGCAGGGAGGACAGATGTGATGCTTTTCATGACTAGCCGTTCAAAGCACTTCATCAGGATGGGGGTGAGTGCTACTGGGCGATAGTCATTGAGGCATGCGGGCGTTGCCTTCTTTGGGACAGGGATGATGGTGGTGGCTTTGAAACAGGTGGGGACGATGGCCTGACTCAGCGAGATGTTAAAGATGTCCGTGAAGACCGCTGCGAGTTCCCCTGCACAGTCCTTCAGCACACGACCAGGTATGTTGTCAGGACCAGAGGCCTTCCGGGCATTAATCTTGATAAATGATCGCCTTACGCTGTCTGAGGACAGTGCCAGCCCCTGGCCATCAGGAGAGGGGGGAATTTATGTGTAGGTGTGCTGTTACTTGCCTCAAACCGAGCAAAGAACTCATTCAGTTCATTCAGCGTAGAGGTTCGTGAGCTGTCACAGGTCTGTGGGGGGTGGTTTGTAGTTTGTGATGGTCTGTATTCCCTGCCACAGACTGCGTGTATCCTTGCTGTCCTTGAAACGGTGAGCTATTTTCCTGGAATACTGCTTCTTGGCCTTTCTGATGCCCCGATCCAGGTTCTTTCTGGCTGCCCTCAGGCCCACCTGATCTCCCGCTTTGAAGGCAGCATTCCTGGCTTTCAGGAGTCTGTGAACCTCAGCTGTCAGCCATGGCTTCTGATTAGCCCGAACAGTGATGGTTTTGAGGTTGGTTACATCATCAATGCACTTGGTGATGTATGAACATACAGTGTCTGAGTACTCCTGGAGACATGTGTTGTTGTTTGTGGTAGCAGCTTCTTTGAACATACCCCAATCTGTGGTGTCAAAACAGTCCTGGAGTGCCTCTGAAGACCCCTCTGGCCACACTCGTATCTGCTTGCGGACTGGTTTTGTGACTTTCACCAGTGGCCTGTATGCTGGCTTTAGCATAACACAGATATGGTCAGAAGCACCAATGTGGGGGAGGGGGAGGGCTCTGTAGGCATTTTTCATGGTGGTGTAAACTTGGTCCAGTGTGTTGTTTCCTCTTGTTGCAAAGTTTATGTTTCTGTATGTTTTTGGAAATACACTCTTTAAATCTGCATGGTTGAAATCACCAGCCGTGATGAGAAAAGCATCAGGATGGGCTGTTTGTTGCTCACTGATGTGCAGATATAGTTCATTCAAAGCCTCACTTCTAACTTTGCTGTTGGAGCTTGGAGGAATATATACAGCAACAATCATGACAGCTGTAAATTACCTCGGTAAATAGAACGGTCTGCATTTAATAGTCATTAGTGCTGGACGATAATTCAATAACGATAAATATCGCGATATACTTTTATTCAATAACGATGATATGAAGTTTAAGCATATTTTCGATATTTCGATAGGATTTTACAACGTTTTTCTGTTTCTGTTCGGGTTGGAGCGGCTGCTTCAACAACCCGCCCGGACAGAAAAAGCTGTGACACAAAACGTGCGTGGTGACGTCGTTGTTACGCAGCGCTCAGTCCAGCAGCAGGCGTTAGCGGTAGCAGGCTAAAAGCTAAGCTAGTCTCCAAAGCGCGTTAAGTTTTCGCTTCAAAACGAGTGCTCATGACCGTCAGAATGTGACTGAACAAAGTTTCACAAGCGAAGAGAAAGAGACGACATCACTGATGAGAGGAAAGACTAATTCGTAGGTGTGGACGTAGTTCGGTTTTGTTAAACTGCAGGTCTCATCTGCAGCGAGTCTTACTCGGTTTCTTTATTTTGCAAAACGTGACTGAGAGTCGTTCTAACTAGCGGTGGGAACATCTAACTTGTTTAATCTGAAGAGTTTCCACTCGATATAATATGAGAGTCAGAAGATGAAGAACAATAAAGTTTGAGCCAACGTTTCCCTGAAACTACGACGTAAACAAACAGCCCCAGCAGCGCTGCATGTTTTTTTATTCAAAATAAAACAAATTCATCAGAAGAAGAAAAAACACTGAATGAAAATGTGCAGAAAGACGAAAATAGTGTTTTAATATCTGCCCCTTGTTTAAAAAATACAAAATAACTACAAACAAACAACAACCTTCACTTCACCTGCACCACACCTTCCCAACAACTTTGATTTAATCATATTTTAAAACATAGTTTTAGAAATGTTTATGGTGATATCAAGTCAACACAATCCTGTTTCCTGATTTACAACTCAGCTCCTTCAAACTAGTCCTAAATGGAGGTTTTACAAACATTTACATTCCCTTCAGGGTTTAATAACTTTAAACAAATTTTAATTGAATATTTGGGGGGTAATTTTTTTTCAGTTTTATACATGACTTGTAAAATACTATGTTCAACCAAATCATAAAATTTTAATAATTTAAACTGATGAAATATTTGTTGGGTGACCATAGCACTTCCTACTAATAATTCTTGTAGCTCTTTAAAAACAAAACAAAAAAAACAGGGTTTGTAATAGTTTTACATGCTTTTCCCCAAACTTCAATACAACAGATTAAATATGGAACAATCATTACATTATTCAATATATTCAAAACTTTGTCATTCAAAAACTATTTTACTTTATACAGTAATGCAATTGATTTTGTTATTTTTATTCTTAAGTAATTTCCATGAGATTTCTATGTCAGCTTCTTATAAATAACAACACCCAAAAGTTTTATTTAATTAACTATGAATTTCAATGCTGTAAATTTTAAAGATGTTTAAAGTTAAAACTATTAATATTGACACAGTTGAGAATTTTATGGCAAGAAAGTTCATGCTCAATAATCCACGTACCAAATCCAATAATTTTCAGTCGGGTCATCTGGACAGTTTCTTTTTATAGAAATTGGATGGAGGATGGAGGGTGAAACGTTTCTATAAAAAAGAAAGTGTCCAGATGACCCGACTGAGAATTATTGGGTTGAGAAGTTTATGTTTATTTGATGGTGATTTCCATCTTTTTGGAGGCTAAATACAAATACAAGGAGAACATTAATTTATTTGTATAGTTTATAGTTTTTTTTAGGCTTTTATATTGTTTATATCGATATCGAATTATATCGATATCGACCGAAATTAAGAACTATATCGTGATAAAAATTTTGGCCATATCGTCCAGCCCTAATAGTCATGAACTCCACTAAAGGTGAGCAGTGTTTGTGGACCACAGCGGCATCCAGACACCATGCGTTGTTGATGTAAACACAGAGCCCCCCTCCGCGTGTCTTACCTCCCTCGAGGGTTCGGTCTGCTCTGTAGCATGTTAGCTCTCCTAGCTGAATAGCATGGTCCAGAACGTTGTTGTTGAGCCACGTTTCCGTGAATACAAACACACAACAGTCTCTCACAGTCTTTTGTGTCGTTCTTAGCAGGCGTATATAATCCAATTTGTTGTCCAAGGAGCGCACGTTAGCCAGAACCATGGATGGAATCGCCGGCTTGTGTGGGCTAGCTGCTAGCCTAGCTCTGATACCTCCGCGCTTACCCCGCTTCTGTTTCCTGTCACGCCGTTTGTGGCGTTTCCACTGCGGGCGCGATGAAGGGAGGCTCGGTGCTGGCTTCCAGAGCAGGCCGCAGGCACGTAGATTCTCCTCGAGCTCGCTGCTTATTTCCAGATGAGCGGTTTTTCCGACATCAAGCATGAACTCACGGCCATATTTGCGTTCTTGAACACGTAGACATGACGAAGACGTGCCGGCACATTGCGGCATGCAGGACAAGACAGACAAAAGCACCGTGTTGTTGTGAGGGAGAGAAGCCGCGGCGTTTGCACGCGCCGCCATCTTGGTGAGCACAACTCTAATTAATTCTAATTCTGACTCCAACAACAATAAAGTTGTGAAAACATTTGATCTGTGCTCCTTATTTCATGTGTCTATTCCAATAATCCTGTTTGTTTGTTATTGATAACTGTCATGTAAAGTTTGATTAACAACCTGCACATACAGGAAACAACAGCAGGAAGTGTTCATTTACACTTCCTGTGTACTTCCTGGTTTGATCCAAAAACTGAACCAGGTCTGATCCAGATTCACTAAAACAGCTAAATCTACCAAGGTGCCTCACGTCATCAGAACCAGAACTCACAGGTTCCAGGGGCGCAGGTCATAGTGGATGAGCACAGCTCCACCATCTTCACCGTGGGATCACCAGGTGCTTCTGGAGGGATGGTTACCATGGAAACCTGCAGAGACAGAAGGTCACCTGCTGACGTCCCTCAGAGGTCAGAACACCTGTCAGGTAGGCTCACCTGCTGATCCGATGGTCCAGGCAGAACCAAGGAGTCTGTGATGAGCACGGCTCGACTCAAGCACCTAAACACAAACCGAAGGAGGCGGGGCCAGAGGAGGAACGTCAGTCAGATTAACAAATAGCTTCCTGGTTCTGATTGGTGGGTTCTGACCTGGGGGGTGTGGCCATCTTCTTGTCTGAAGCCATGGAGCCGTCCTCCACCACAAAATGGCTGCAGTTGATTCGCTGTCCTCGGCTGTCAACCACAGCCTTACACCTGGAGCAGAGGAGATGCCATCATTATGCCCCGCCCACATGTTAAAATTAGAAAGCATTTGTGTCAGTAAAATATTTGGTGTACACTCAGAGCTGCGTGCACTGTACCTGTAGGTGTCTCTGTCCACGATGAGACAGTGGATGGAGTGTCTCAGGCAGTAGACCC
The DNA here is from genome assembly GCA_038048925.1 of Garcialebias charrua. Taxonomy (NCBI): domain Eukaryota; kingdom Metazoa; phylum Chordata; class Actinopteri; order Cyprinodontiformes; family Rivulidae; genus Garcialebias; species Garcialebias charrua. The sequence continues at coordinate 1,041 of JBBPBX010011259.1, read as the reverse complement.
CTCCAAACACAGCACACATCCTAAACACAAAGAAACAGTGAGCTGGGCCCAGGTACCATCAGAACCAGCAGGGTCACAGGTGAGCACTACCTGCAGAAACACTGAGGAATCTCTCCCAGGCCATACACAGGAAACAGGAAAGGTGTGTTGCCATAGCGACCCAGGCAGCGCAGGAAGTGGCGCGTGGAGGCCAGCCCCTCCTCTGTGGGTGTGTCCTCTGTTACCATAGCGATGGAGTGCAACAGGAAATGCTGTAAATTGTTCCCAAGCTGCTGGTCCTGCAGGAAGTCCAAATATGGTCGACCGTTGTAGGCTGAAAGAAAAGACAGAACTTTTTTTTTACCCACAATGCAATGTGAAACAGATGAGGAAGTGATGGGCAGGTTTGGTGTCAAGGAAAGAAACCAGGAAGGACAGATGGTGGTGGATTTTACCAAGAGAATGGAAATGGCTATAGTCAATACCTATTTCCAAAACAGGGAGGAACATAAGCCGTTTTCGCATTGCACAGCCCTCCCCAGCCCAGCACGTCCCTGGTTGGCCCTGAGCCCAGCCTGGCCCGCCCCCGTTCATTACGCATTCTGCGGACAGCCGCCTTGAAGTGGGTGGGCAGTTTTCTTGAAGTGGGTGGGCAGTTCTCTTGAAGTGGGTGGGTAGTTCTCTTGAAGTGAGTGGGCAGTTCTCTTGAAGTGGGTGGGCAGTTCTCTTGAAGTGGGTGGGCAGTTCTCTTGAAGTGAGTGGGCAGTTCTCTTGAAGTGGGTGGGCAGTTCTCTTGAAGTGGGTGGGCAGTTCTCTTGAAGTGGGTGGGCAGTTCTCTTGAAGTGGGTGGGCAGTTCTTTTGAAGTGAGTGGGCAGTTCTCTTGAAGTGGGTGGGCAGTTCTTGTGTGCGCGCTTACAGTGTTTTAAGAGAGGAGACGCCGCTAAAAAATATGTGTTAGCTGAATATATATATTAGTGTTTCTGAGTTTAATTTTTGTTAATAACTGATTACAAATCAGCTTATGTTAGAATGTAAATAACACGAAGCGCGCACCCATACAG
>JBBPBX010011258.1:38290-56312 GCA_038048925.1 Garcialebias charrua | reverse complement strand
AAGTCTAAATGTAAAAAGTGACAATTCGTTTTCCATAAGCAGCATGTATGACACAATGACAGCGGTGCAGATTGTTTAGTGCTAAATGACTGTCCAGCATACTCACCTGTTCTCCCAACAAAATGTTAGAATAATTGAATTTACAGAGTTTCTCCCCATATCTGGCCCAATCCTTCGACCAGCCTCAGCCATTGTGATGCGGTGACTGACACCATGGTCCAGTTGTGGCCCTAATCTCATCAATAATCTGCAGTTGTCCTTTAGAGCTTTGAGTATCTTGATTAGTTATAATGGCACTATATAAGTACAGTACAGTCCATAGCACAACATTTACAGAAGTAGTTAGATCGGATAAAACCCAAAATGACTGAACTTGTTAAAATTAAAAATTGTTTTAAAATTAATAAATTGACATTAAATTTGGATAAAACCAGTTACATGATATTTATTAACAAAACTTGATGTTCCATTTCAAATTGAAGACTCTGTGATTCATAGAGTTCACGAGGTGAGGTTCTTGGGTGTCATCATTGATGATAAATTGTCTTGGAAACAGCATATAAGTTTTGTTAAAGCGAAAATATCCAAGTTCATTGCTATATTTTACAGAGTCAGAGATCTTTTAAATAATAAGGCATTGTTTTTGTTGTATAACACATTCATTGTTCCACATTTAATTTATTGTGTTAGCGTTTGGGGAAAGGCGTGTAAATCAATTACAATGTCTATTTTTATTTTACAGAAAAGAGTTGTTAGACTTATTACAAGAAAGCAATACAATCATCCATCAAATGTGTTGTGACATTAAAGTTTTGTCAGACGAAACTGTTGAAGTTCTACGATTTAGTCGATTATAATATTTTGTTGGTTATGTATAGAGCACAGAATGAATCACTTCCTTTAAATATTCAGAGGTATTTTGTCAAAAGAACGAGTTGTTACTATCTAAAGGGGAAATATATATTTGTAAAGCCACAAATTAGAACTAGTTTGAGGGGAAGATCAGCCATGGTTCAAGGAGTTGGGTTGTGGAACGATTTGGAGAATGATGTTAAAGAGGCTAAATAAATGGTAATATTCAAAAGAATGATTAAGTTTAAATTGTTAAAATCCTATATCTAAATGAGTTTAAGTTAGAAATTGTATGTTGTATTGGAGGTTAAAAGAGTTGTTCATTTGTTTTGGAAATTAAAGAAATTGGTTGTATGAATTGTTTGTTAGAAAGATAAGGGGCAGATAAAATAAGATTTTTTTTCTTCATCTGCTGCCTTTCATTTTATACATGTGGTTTTTTTCTTCTTTTTTATGTGTTTATTGTTGTGTATTTTATTATTATAAAATGAATAAATAAATAAATAAAATCAAAAAGTCAAATCAAAACAAATACTGTAATAAATAAATGTCCGATTGTAGTTCCAGATGTGGCCACGAGGTGGCAGCAGAGCAGCTCTTCTGTCAGGGCTCCACGCAGAGAGAAACCTTCAGACTCTCTCTCCTTGTAGTAAGTTGTCCCTTGGTGTGTGAACATCTCCACACTGCACCCTCACGCTAGCTTTGAAAGACTCAAACATCCTTTTTCATTCATTTTTATGTGTTTTCTGTGCATCCCTTAACATGTTCCCTCCTTAAAATGTGCATTTTCTGCCGCACTACAGTCTCCCTGACGTTTATGAAGTGTGGCTCTGAATCAGGGACACTGCAGTGAGAGTGACCCGCTTTTAAGATGCGCTGAGGAAGAGGAGGAGAAGAAGAAGGGGTGCAGAGACAGGCAGCCTGCACCGAGCTCTGTCGGATCTGGAGTCCAGTCTGGACCAGACAGACCCACTACCTGCTGCAGGTGAGTAAAGTCCTACCTTGTCTGTCTGTCACGTGCACGCGCACATCTCTCAGTCTGCATTGTGGTTAGGCTGTATGGTATCATGCAGATGTTCAGGCTGAGTGGTTGTTTCTCGTGTGGGATGATGTGAAGGTAAAGTAGGAGAAACATGCAGCTGTCCATGGTGCTGAAACCAAAAGTCCTTCAGAGGCTTTCACCTCCAAAGGCATGTGTGTTAGCAAATGAGCTCATGAACCACTGCATGGATTTTAACAAAACTTTTAGAAACTTGTCGTTTACTCTGATGCATGCTCAATAATCCAGGTAGAAAAATCTAAAAAAGCTAAGTCTGGTCCTCTGGACATTCAAAAAACAAAACAAAACAAAGCAAAAAAATTGTAGAAACGTTTCGTCTTTCGTCCGAAAGACTTCCTCAGTCTGAGCTGCTGTATTCAGCTCAGTCTTATAAATAGCACCCTCTCACAGTGGATCAACCAGTTGGCTGATGACAGCCGAAACCAGCTGCTCACATGATCAAGGAGGACCATCAGCCTAACGATGGATCGTTAGCACCCTGATGGTTGTTTGCTATTCACAGAGGGCTGAGTGATACTAGCAATAACAGCATTGTAAGAGGGGGACAGTTGAACCCGGAGACCTCCACCCCTGTTTAATGATGAACGGTTTCTTTTCACAAAGATGGCCTCCTCCTCGTCTTATCGTTTACTAATTTTTGAAAACAACCACATTCAATATGGACAGAACAGTGAAGCAACCACAGAAGATACAAAAAATGATTCATATGCAGTTAGTTTTATAGATTTTGGGCTAAAATTTGGTGTAGTAGTACCTGAGAGTCTTCCATAACGTTTACCCTGAGTGCTAACAGATCACGAGACAACTTGCTGTGAGATCACACAGAAGGTTTGACCTTAACAGAACAAATCTGTCCCTTCTCTTCTGAAGATGATCTTACTGAGGAACTTTGTTTTATAGGTTTATTCTGTCGCTCTTTACCATTGAATGTGACGTCTCTGTTCCCTGACGAGTGTCTCTGTACGCTGATAAGTGTTTAATGTCTCTGTTCCCTGACGAGTGTCTAATGTCTCTGTACGCTGACGAGTGTTTAATGTCTCTGTTCCCTGACGAGTGTCTCTGTACGCTGATAAGTGTTTAATGTCTCTGTTCCCTGACGAGTGTCTAATGTCTCTGTTCCCTGACGAGTGTCTAATGTCTCTGTACCCTGACGAGTGTTTAATGTCTCTGTTCCCTGACGAGTGTCTCTGTACGCTGATAAGTGTTTAATGTCTCTGTTCCCTGACGAGTGTCTAATGTCTCTGTTCCCTGACGAGTGTCTAATGTCTCTGTACCCTGACAAGTGTTTAATGTCTCTGTTCCCTGACGAGTGTCTCTGTACGCTGATAAGTGTTTAATGTCTCTGTTCCCTGACGAGTGTCTAATGTCTCTGTACGCTGACGAGTGTTTAATGTCTCTGTACCCTGACGAGTGTCTAATGTCTCTGTACCCTGACGAGTGTCTAATGTCTCTGTACCCTGACGAGTGTTTAATGTCTCTGTACCCTGACGAGTGTTTAATGTCTCTGTACCCTGACGAGTGTCTAATGTCTGTACGCTGACGAGTGTCTAATGTCTCTGTACGCTGACGAGTGTTTAATGTCTCTGTTCCCTGACGAGTGTCTAATGTCTCTGTACCCTGACGAGTGTCTAATGTCTCTGTACCCTGACGAGTGTTTAATGTCTCTGTTCCCTGACGAGTGTCTAATGTCTCTGTACGCTGACGAGTGTTTAATGTCTCTGTTCCCTGACGAGTGTTTAATGTCTCTGTTCCCTGACGAGTGTCTCTGTATGCTGACGAGTGTCTAATGTCTCTGTACGCTGATGAGTGTTTAATGTCTCTGTTCCCTGACGAGTGTCTAATGTCTCTGTACGCTGACGAGTGTCTAATGTCTCCCATGCAGCATGGAAACACAGAAGAAGCAACTCTGTCCCGTGCTGTCCACAGAAAACTGACAGGTCTTTATGATGGACATGTGGACATGATCCTGTGTTCTTCACCTGCAGCACCATGTCCAACATGATGTACCTGACGGCCATAAGCGTTTTGTATTTGCCCGTTTTACTGTTCGAGGCCTTCGTCTCGTCCAAAGGAAAGTATGAGCGTGCCGTTGTCCCGAGCTCCGTGTCCCGCCTGGTGGCCAGGATGGACGGGGACATCATCATCGGCGCCCTGTTTTCCGTGCACCACCAACCGTCGGCTGAGGAGGTGGCAGAGAGGAAATGTGGAGAGGTGCGTGATCAGTACGGCATCCAGCGAGTGGAGGCCATGTTTCACACCCTGGACCGGATCAACTCGGACCCCAACCTGTTACCGAACATCACCCTGGGCTGTGAGATCAGGGACTCCTGCTGGCACTCCTCCGTGGCTCTGGAGCAGAGCATCGAGTTCATACGAGACTCCCTCATCTCCATCCGGGACGACTCCGGGGGCTCCAAGTGGTGCATCGAAGGGGGGCCCTCCAGTCAGCCGCCGCCAACCAAGAAGCCCATTGTGGGGGTCATCGGTCCGGGCTCCAGCTCTGTCGCCATTCAAGTCCAAAACCTGCTGCAGCTCTTCAACATCCCGCAGATCGCCTACTCTGCGACCAGCATCGACCTCAGCGACAAGACGCTGTTCAAGTACTTCCTCAGGGTCGTCCCCTCCGACACGCTTCAAGCCCGAGCTCTGCTGGACATCGTCAAACGATACAACTGGACCTACGTGTCTGCAGTTCACACCGAGGGTAAACAGTTCAACTTCATGCAGCTGTTTGAGCTTCTAGAGCTAAAATGTGATGGAAAGTAGAGCAGCACAGGGTGGAGACCTCATTTCAGGAGATTTGAACCAGTTCAGAGAAGAATCTGAGCTCATCTCCATCACTCGTGCTGTTTTCTCTTGTTTGTTGCTGATTTATATTAACGCACGTTAACTCTTGTTCTACCAGCAGGCGGCTTCACAAAGAAGCCTCTTTTATAACATCCTTTCATTTTGACTTAGTATTTTTAAAGCAGAAAAATCCTGAGCTGCAGTCGTGTTAGCTGCTACTTTTTGAACAAAACTGTCGTTTTTCTTTAATGAAAGAGGCAAAAAAAACTTTCATTCTTTTCATTGCAAATGTGGCGGAGAGGAAAGCTCAAAGCACAGAACAGTGAACAAGACAAGATAAACTTAAAGCTGAGCACTGAATGACAGCTGAAATGTGCTGAAACTGAGCTGCTCAAGCTAACACAAGCTAAATGTAGCTAAATGCTAGCTAAAAGTAGCAATAGACTAGTCAAGTCAAGTCAACTTTATTTGTAGAGCACATTTAAAACAGAAACTGTTACCAAAGTGCTTGACAACAAAAACAATGGGAGTCAAATGAATTTAAAAAATACCAAACACTAATGATAATACTGAAGAATTAATCAAATCATTTAAAACGTAGAAGCACAGAGCAAAAAACAAACCCAAAAAACAAATGAAAACACTAAATCAACTTAAACTGTGTGAAATGTCTGCGAGAACAGATGAGTTTTTAGCAGAGATTTGAATTGAGGAAGGGCCTGTGTGATGTTGGGGGGCATGTTGTTCCAGAGTTTGGGGCCCATGACTGAAAAAGCCCGATCTCCTCTGAGCTTCCGTCTTGTTTTAGGAGCAGCCAAAAGCAGCTGATCGGATGATCTCAGGGCCCGGGAGGGAGCGTATGGTTCCAGTAGCTCGAGAGATAAAGGGGTGCCAGGCCATTCATTTGAAGGTCAACAGAAGAATCTTAAAGACTATTCTGGACCGCACAGGGAGCCAGTGAAGGGAGGACAGAACTGGTGTGATGTGTTCAGACCTGCGAGTTCCGGTTAAGAGTCGAGCAGCATTCTGGACGAGCTGGAGACGTGAGATGGAGGCCTGGCTGACCCCAGCATATAGTGCATTACAATAGTCCAAACGGGTCGTGATAAAGGCATGGACCAGCTTCTCAAGGTCAGGTCTGGACAACACTGGCTTGAGCTTAGCTACCTGTCTTAGTTGGAAGAAGCTTTTTTGCAGAACAGAATTGATTTGTTTGTCAAACTTGAAATCAGAATCTAAAACCATCCCGAGATTTTTAAAAGACTGCTTAAGATATGGCTGAAGAGAGTCCAGGTTGACAAGATCAAGCTAGCTAGCTAAAACTAAGAACAACAACAAGCTAGCTAAAAGCTAAATGTAGAAACAGGTTAGCTAAAAGTAGAAATCAGTAAGGTAAAAGCAAGTAACTTAAATAAGCTAAATGCTAGCTAAAAGTAGCTAAATCCTAGTTAAAAGCAGCAAAAGTTTAATTGAAAAACAATTTTTCACAACAAAAATGTGCTAGAAGTATCAAAGACTAGCTAAAATCTACTGAGCTATCACAGAGAGCTGCCGTTTAGGGCGCCCAGGCGAGCAGTTGAGTGCCCTGCTCAAGGGTTCAGAGAGGGGCAGATGAGGGTGGAGGCAGGTGTTTCATTTTTTCCACCCACATTTTGATGTTGTCGGTCCGTGGAGTTGGACCGCTGACCCAATGATAGAATGATCACCTTCTCTAACCTCTGCACCACCACTCCCCCTTAAAGCATGAAAATAAACAAAAATTTAAACAGCAAAAGATTAGGTAAAAGCTAAAAGTAGCATAAGAAGACAAAAAAACGCTGAAGTTTGCTGAAGCAGATTTTTAAAAAGAACCAAGTTTGGAAGGAATTTAGGAGATTTTTTAAGTTTTATTTATGAGAAACATATTAATAAACACATTTAAATGCTTCAAAAAGTATAAAAGTTACAATATTTAAATAAATAATAATTGCACTCATCTGGGGGGAGTGGTGGTGCAGAGGCTGGGCCTGCGACCGGAAGGTTAGCTCAAACCCCCGCACCAACAACATCCAAATGTGGGTGGGAAAAGTGAAGCGCCCTCACCTGCTCCACCCTGGGCCCCCGAGCAAGGACCCCCACCATCCACCCCCCACAGTGCATCAAATGGTGACTTTTATGTTTGAGTTGCACATTGTCCCTTTTTAAATAAAGTTCTTAATATATATAGATGCTGCTCTCTGCTCCACACAGAGGGCTGTGGTAGCTCGGTGGTCTGGGGTTGTGGAAGGACATTGCTGGCTTGTAGATATGCTGGTGCTGATTGAGGTCAGTTAGCTGTGGCGGCCATCTTGAATTGAATCGACAGCTGAATTCACCCGTTGTAGATTCAAGGATTTATTTCCCAGTTTTAATAAAACTGGTTTCTCTAATTCATGACACAATTTAACAGAAAGAGACAAATGAACACAGACAGGAGCTGTTACATGATCACCCACAGTTCCCTGTGATGCTGATGCTGCGTCCTTCTTGAGTCACGAGTCTGGAGACAAAATGAGTCTCCTGAACGCAGAAGAAATAAATGAACAGCAGAGGGAAGTTATGAAATAAGAGCCCGTCGATGTTGTCCTTCCTCTTGTCGATGCTCACCTGACAGCTCCTCGTCTTCCCCAGGTAACTATGGTGAGAGCGGGATGGAGGTGTTCAAGGAGCTCGCCTCACAAGATGGCCTCTGCATCGCTCATTCTGACAAGATCTACAGCAACGCCGGCGAGAAGCACTTCGACAGGCTGCTGCGGAAGCTGCGCGAGCGTCTTCCTAAAGCCAGGGTTGTTGTCTGCTTCTGCGAGGGCATGACGGTTCGAGGCCTGCTCATGGCCATGAGGCGGCTCGGGGTCGCCGGAGAGTTCCTCCTAATTGGCAGGTTCGTTTGGGGGGGGAGTGGGGTGTTGGATATGTAAGTTATTCAAGAAAAAGTTCTGTCTTCTTTTCTGGTGAAGGTGATGCTATAGAGGCTCTAGAGGAAATGATCTGAACACTTATGCACAAACTCCTCATTTAACTTTATTATTCTGAAGTATATTTGAGGATTTCTCACTTCTAATCAAATTAAATTAAATTCAGTTTATTTCTGTAAATCCAAGTCACAACACACGTCGTCTCAGGACACCGAACAGAAACATTCACAGACGTTATAAAAACCAGCAGTCAGTAAAAGTTCTCTATCTAATGAAGCAGCAGATTGTGTTGAATCTTCTTTTTAACACAGTCTCCCATCCTGAGCAAGCACAAAGAAGACAGTGGAAAGAAAAAACTCTCTGTAACAGGAAGAAACCTCCAGCAGAACCAGGTTCAGGACGAGCGTCTATCTGCTTCGACCGGCTAGTTTGAGAGGACAGGAAGGAGAAACAGACACAGAATGACAGGTCCAGGTGTGGTTTCTATAGTCCAGGTGTGGTTTCTATAGTCCAGGTGTGGTTTCTATAGAAGGAAAGACAAAAAACAGAAGATAGAAATAATTACAAACAGGAAGAGCAGAGCAAGTAAAGACAGCTGCAGAGAGGACATGTGTTCAGTTTGTCCTCCAGCAGTCTAATGGTACATCCAGACCGAGCGCCTTTTCAACTGGCAAAAAAGCGCGAAACGCCTCGAGGTTGACGCACTGGACCCAGTGGTGTTCAAACCGGAACGTGAGCGGCGGCGGCGTGGCGGCGGGGGGGGAGTTAGCAGAGCTTAACTTGCTAAACGTGAAAAGTTCACAATTCAAAACTTACCCGATATCCCGACTTCCTCATTGGCACTCCGCCAGGCAAGGTCCTTTTTATTTCTCCTCCATACTTGAACACGACTTCGCGGGTTATTTCCGTGTCTCACAAACAATACGTCACACAGTTGCGCAACACCCGTCCCCTCGTTACCGCGTCACATAGCTGACTCCCCTCTCTCTCCTCCCCGACTCTCCCTGATTGGTTGACAGAGCGTTGAACGGCGAAATCTTCAGCATGTTCAAGGCGTGCTGTGGAGGCTGCCGCGGGCTCACGTGCACGGAAAACGACTTCCAAAATGCTCAACACGCACGTGACGCGACACCCGACCCCTAGACGCTCCTGGAGGCGCGTCCCCCATTGACTTTGCATGTAAACCGGACGCTCATGCAGCTCAAAACGCGTTCAGTTTGGACGCACCATCAGACTATAGCAGCAGAACTAAGGGACAGCTCAGGAAACTCAAGCCAACCCTAACTATAGGATTAATCAAAAAGAAAGTCTTCAAACTGGACAATGTGTCAGCCTCATGGACAGAAACTGGAAGTTGATTCCACAAGAGAGGAGCCTGACAACTGAAAGATCTTCATCACATTCTGCTGCTGGAAACTCTAGGAACCACAAGTAAACCTGAAGTCTGAGAGCGAAGTGCTCTGTTAGGAAAATATGGAACAATAAGATCTGTGATATAAGATGGAACTAGGTTGTTGAGAGCTTTGTAGGTAGAAGTAGGATTTTGAATTCAATTCTGGATTTGACAGGGAGCCAATGGAGAGAAGCTAAAACTGGAGAGATATGATCTTTAATAACAACTCTCAAATTAATGCAACATGAAAAAAAAACAGCAAAAAAAAAACTTTAGCAAAGAACTGTGAAGATATACATTTCTGAAGTGATTACGAGCCATACCGTTTGAATCTTTAGCTGCTTTTCTTGCCTTACTTCAGAGTTGAATAAAGACTCAGTGAGTGTTTGTGAGAACAGCCAAACGTTTTATCCTCCACACAGCCGAAGATGGATGGCTGATAACAGAACCTGCAGGCTCTCCAGTTGGCACAGGTCTGCACTGACTGCTCCAAAAAACATTTTCCTTTTTCTGTCGTCTCCTTGACCCAGAAAACACACACATCATGCAAACACACACACACACACGCACACACGTCATGCGCACACATCTTCATCAAATGTTAGCAGCAGAGCAAAATAGAAATCTGAGGGGTGAGAGAAAGTTTAGGATTTAAGACATTTCTTTTCTTCTCTTTAACAAATGGAACCAGAGGGTCAATAAAACACGTTCAACACATTTCTCATATCTAAGCCTCACTCCAGCTGCTGAAACGAGCCGAAGCAGGACCAGCAGGGAGCCGAGGCTCAACAACGAGCTTTGATGTTCTCTGCTCCACATTCCCCCAGCCTGAGCTGGAGGTGCTGTCCCATACCAACACCCCCCACCCTCCTACCCGCCTGTGATCTGACAGGGAGCCCGAGAGCTCGCCGCTGGGATGCATTATTCATCAGCGAGCCTGACTCACAGCATCTCCTGCTTTCAGAGGAACTCTATTCCCCGTTAGGGACGGGAGAGTTTCCGATCTGTGTGAACTTCTGCAACTCATCCAGAGAGCAGCTGAATGTGTTAACACACGTCTCACAGGTACTGAGCCAAACTTTGGTGTGGTAGTAGCTGACAGTCATTCACAACCAGCAGGAAACCCTCAGAGCCTTCAACACCTTCAGAGAAGGCCTAAGGATTCAGCACGTTATATTAAAATTTTCTAATCCTTATTTTATATAAAATAAATATTTTCAATGTAGGTTTTTTTTTTTTTGGTTGTTGCTTAGTTCTCTTATTTTCTGTAAACAACTTTTCAAATGGGCAAGATTTCTTATTTGTGATTTACGAATATACCAATCAGATTCTTTAAAACTTCTGTCTCTAGGCAGAAACAGGAGGAGCTCTCATTGGTTAGGACTTCACCGTCAGGAGAGAAGGCTGAACTCAGTCAGATTAGTTTGTTTATTAACTGACAGGAAAACTAACCAATTATGAGGCAGATATAAAGTGGGTGTGGCCAAAACACAGCAGTCAAGACTTCAGGAAGGCCTTACGTTTCATGTTGGATTAATATTTACGCTCAATTTGTTGTTGTTGACCATTTACCGGGCAGCCAGAAACAACCTGTCCCGGGGCATCAGAAAGGCCAAGAAGCAGTATTCCAGGAAAATAGTTCATCGCTTCAAGGACAGCAAGGATACACGCAGTCTGTGGCAGGGAATACAGACCATCACAAACTACAAACCATCCCCCCAGACCTGTGACAGCTCAACCTCTACGCTGAATGAACTGAATGAGTTCTTTGCTCGGTTTGAGGCAAGTAACAGCACACCTGCACATAAACTCCCCCCCTCTCCTGATGGCCAGGTGCTGGCGCTGTCCTCAGACAGCGTAAGGCGATCATTCATCAAGATTAACGCCCGGAAGGCCTCTGGTCCTGACAACATACCTGGTCGTGTGCTGAAGGACTGTGCAGGGGAACTCGCAGCGGTCTTCACGGACATCTTTAACATCTCACTGAGCCAGGCCATCGTCCCCACCTGTTTCAAAGCCACCACCATCATCCCTGTCCCAAAGAAGGCAACGCCCGCATGCCTCAATGACTATCGCCCAGTAGCACTCACCCCCATCCTGATGAAGTGCTTTGAACGGCTAGTCATGAAAAGCATCACATCTGTCCTCCCTGCCTCCCTGGATCCCTTCCAATTTGCATATCGGCCTAATCGCTCAACCGACGATGCCATCTCCTCTGCCCTCCACACAGCTCTCACACATCTGGACACGAAAGACTCCTATGTCAGAATGCTGTTCATCGACTTCAGCTCAGCATTCAACACCATCATCCCCCAACAGCTCATCCTTAAACTGGACAGTCTGGGGCTGAACACCTCAATGTGTAACTGGCTGCTAGACTTCCTGACCGGGAGACCACAGGCAGTACGGGTCGGGAGTAACACATCTAGCACCATCACATTGAACACAGGGGCCCCACAAGGATGTGTGCTGAGCCCCCTTCTATTCACCCTGCTAACACACGACTGCACACCATCATACAGCTCCAACCACTTCATCAAGTTTGCGGACGACACAACAGTGGTGGGTCTCATCAGCAACAACGATGAGACGGACTACAGGAACGAGGTGAGCCGCCTGGCCTTGTGGTGCGGACACAACAATCTCACTCTCAACGTGGAGAAGACAAAGGAGATTGTTGTGGACTTCAGGAAGAGGGATGCCCAACATGCCCCTCTGACCATCAACAGCACCGCAGTGGAGAGAGTGGACAGCACCAAGTTCCTGGGAGTGCACGTCTCAAAGGACCTGTCCTGGAGCAGGAACACTGCAGCACTGGCCAAGAAGGCTCACCAGCGTCTCTACTTTCTCCGCAAGCTGAAAAGGGCTGGAGCTTCAACCCCCATCATGTGCACCTTCTACAGGGGTGCCATAGAAAGTGTCCTGACCAGCTGCATCACGGTGTGGTTTGGTGCATGTACTGCATCCTGCCGCAAGAGCCTCCAGCGCATCGTGAGAGCAGCTGAGAAGATCGTCGGCACCTCCTTCCCCTCACTGCAGGACTTACACAGCAACCGCCTCACTCGGAAAGCCCTCTGCATGGCAGGTGATCCCACACACCCACTACACAGCTGCTTCAGACTGCTGCCATCAGGGAGGAGACTGAGGAGTCTCCAGGCTCGAACCAGCAGACTGAGAGACAGCTCTGTTCATCAGGCAGTCAGAATGCTAAACACTCTGCCTGCTCTGCCTCCCCTCCCATTTGAACTGCCTTAACACAAAAAACTTTCTCACACATTACCACACAACACAAAGATTTTAACACTGGACTCTGTGTCATCAAACGGGTTATTCACTAAACTCTCGGTCATGTGCTCATTCAGTTTGCACTACTTCTCATATTTGCACTAATGTTTGTATTACATTACTGCCTATAGTCATACTACTGTTTACATTCACTGTTTACATTTATTAATACTGTTTACATTTATTACTACTGTTTACATTTATTACTACTGTTTACATTTATTACTACTGTTTACATTTACACTACTTTTTATATCTACACTACTGCTGATATATATATTCTTTTTACTAGCCTTATTGCATATGCCACTTTACCTCTATACCAATATCAACTACCTCATACATATACTGTGTACATAAACTTCATATGCTGCTTTGTCACTCTATTACAAATGTCAATGCCAGAACCTTCATTTTATTTTATAGATATACTTTTTATACTTTTATACTACTATGCAAAAACTCAGGACAGTATTACACTTTTATTATTTCATTTTATGCTTATGTTTATTAAATGTTTTAGTGTTTTAGTGTTTAAATGGTTACTGTTGCACAGAGGGACTGAGAGAAATGCAATTTCAATCCTGTGTATGTCCTGTACATATTGCAGTTTTGACAATAAAGTTGACTTTGACTTAAAAATGACACCATGAGTCAGATGTCATATGCGATGGATAAAGAGGGAAGGCCCCGCCTGTCAGCTGTTTAAGGTTTTTACAGAAACGGGATTTGGTCTTTGAAGTTACTATTGACTGTGATTTCACTTCATCTTAAGGCTTACCGGTAGCTCATACGGACGTGTTTCACCACTGTTCACAAAACGTACCCTGACTGACTACTGGAGCAGTAGAAGCTGCTCAGCGCTGGACTTCATGGAAAAGCAGCAGAACAAAGATGTCAGTTAAATAAATTTAAAGACTTTCTTTCACAAACCTGTGGAAGAAGGTGTTTCACTAAGACAACCGCTCATCATGCTGACAACACCACTCCTACAGCAAAGCATGGTGGTGGCAACATCATGCTGTGGGGATGGTTTTTATCAGCAGAGACTGCAAATCTTGTCAGAGTTAAAGGAATGGATGAATTCAGATAAATTACATTAAATCAGATTCAACTTCTCCTGGTTTTAATAATAAGATAGATCATTTTTTATTCGTTTCTTTAATGTTATTGACAGTTATAAGTTTATTTTCATTCATTCATTCATTCATTCAACCTTTATTTATACAGGCTAGCCTCGTTGAGTCACGGGGACTCATTTACAAGAGGGACCTGTATATATATATATATCTATATATATACTCTATGTATATTAGTTGGTAACAGTTTGATTTTGGTCAAACACCTTCCAGAAGTTTCCAACAATAATTTGCTGGAATTTTATCCCATTCCTTCCAACAGAACCGGTCTGAGTCGGGTTAGGCTGCTCTGGATTCGGCGCCGTTTAAAGCTTTACTCCTTGCACTAAATCATCTCTGCTGTTGATGAAATGATTCACAGGAGTGTGATCTCAGATCAGAAACCAGTACAGTGCATGTGTGTGTGTTGACGTCAGAGCTGTGGGCTTTGGTTCTGGAGGTGTTGGACCCGGCTCGGTGTGATGCTGAGCAGCAGATGGCCAGGTTCTGTTGATGCTGCCACAGAGGACAGCCTTTGTCAGCTCACTCTTAAAGTGTGAGCCGAGCCAAACGTGCTGCTGGCTTCAGCTTCTACAACTCAAGTTTGAGTTTGTGTCAATTATAGTTTTGTCCAACGCATGACCTACAATTGTTGCAAAATTTAAATTTTGATATTAAAAGTTACAACGGGTTTTTCTCTCCAACTGCCGTGCATCTTTCATCATAGCAAAGCATTTTATGAGCCACAAGACAGATTTTAAGCTCTCGGAAAGAAACCATTGGATTTATAAATCTGTGGGTGTTTAAATTATGGAGTAAATACAGTTCAAGATGGCTGCCACAGCTAATCCACATCACAGAAACGCCTAAAACTGATAACGATAGATGTAGCTAAGCTTTATGTGGCAGGAGCTGAGACGTCTTGGAAGATCTCGCAGTATCGCTTGTTTGTTGTTTTCCAGCTGGATAAAATGATCAAATTTAAATTAACATTTTACTACACTTATTTATAATTTTTATCATATTTATTTAACAAATAAACACTATAATAATCAATAAAAATAATAATCAAATAGTAATAATATACATTATATAATTAATAATAATAATTATTATTTATTTATAAATATTCATAATATTTATTTTAATATAATATTTAATTGGATAAAATGGTTAAATGTATCCAGCATGATAAAATGATCAAATTTAAAATAACATTTTACTACACTTATTTATAATTTTTATCATATTTATTTAACAAATAAATATGATAATAAACAATAATAATATAGTAATAATATTATACATTATATAATTAATAATAATAATAATATAATTATTAATTTATAAATATTTACAATATTTATTTTAATATAATATTTAATATGAAATGGATAAAATGGTTAAATGTATCCAGCAGGATAAAACTCGTGGCCCAACAAGTGTCTGTTTCAATCCAAGTGCTCAGTAATAGACTGTCACTGCAGCAGCACCATCGCTCCTGAGACTCAGAGTCTGTGAGTTTCTCTCAAGGACAGACGGGACAGAAACTCGACTAATCTGTGAATTCTCGCCGAACTTGCGATCGTGTCGGTGGACGTGCAGGAGCCTTATTTGTCTTCAAGCTCAGTGAGAACTGCCGCCGTGGAGAGGCCGAAAGAAAAAACAAGTTTTCACAAAACAGAAAAATGTGAAATATCACTGAAGCTGCATGTCGCCCACCAACATGACGAAGCTGTAACCTTCAAAATAAAGTTATGACTCGTGATCTTGCAGGTTGTGCTGCTCAGTGTATGTGTTGAGCATCACTCTCAGCTACTACCACACCAAAAGTTATCTCAACTTTTTGACAAATTAAATGGTAAATGGACTGTACTCATGTAGCACGTTTCTATCATATCAAGACACTCGAAGCTCTTTACAACAATCTGTGCCTCGTTTGCCCGTTCATGCAGCATCTATAGATCTATACAAAGACTAATCAGAGCTTTAGATCACTGTAAGGGAACATGAGGGAGATAGTATATTGTGTCCTTAAACACATATAGTGCCACCCAGATGTAACTAAAGGATTTTAACAGGGGTCAGTATTAAGCTGACCTCTTTATCCTTAATTAACTTACTTATTCAGATTGAATAGTAATTTCACGGATTCTTTTCTTTTTCAGTTTACCCAATATTTCTGTGATCTTTATGATGGATAAATAAACAGAGCTATAGAGTGACAAAGACGTTAACTTAGTTGGTATGCCAGGCGACACTACCATTTATTTAAAATAAATCACTAAATTAACACCATTACACTTGATTGATATGATTTCACTTTCTTGCAATTTAACACGCATCAACACACTTAATGTAACACAACAGACAAATATGATGTTAAATATTTAGTCTGAGGGCTCTTAGCTTAAAAATAGTTTCCAGCTTAGATTGAGAGAAAAAGATAGGAGGAAGATGGGAGATGGTTTAAAGGAAATTATCTTGAGCATGATACCAAAAGTGACACTTCCATCCGACTTCTGCTAAAATCCAGGTACGTTTTGTAAACAGCTCTTTACCTTTCGACGACGAGTCTGATAAAGAAATGACACCAGCCTTCAGATGCACAGAGTCCTTTAGTCCCAGCACGTCCAAAACTGGTTCTAGTTTACGTTTCAACGTCTCCTGGTTTCGCTTGGTCATCAGAGAATATGTCAGCTTCAGGCCTCTGACTTCAAGATAAACTTATTCCAGGAAGGAATAAACAAAGTTTTGAGCTTACGCTCGTTCGAAGTGGACCCATAACAACATGTTATCAGTCCCAGCTGGATGACGAGTCCTTAGCGCGTGACTGGTGGTCATTCAGCTCTTTGGGAAGGTTCACATCTCTTTTGAAGCTCCCAGAAACTCTGAAGTGTTCAGCAAAAGTTAGAACTTAAAAGAAGATCAGAGAGGAGTGAGACTTGTCTCTTTTTCATTGGTCCACTTGTTATCACTATTCAAGGTGAAATTCAGCGCAGAGAAGGAAATTGTTTAGGAAAAGTATCTGAGTGAGAGACTTTCAGACGCTAGATGAGAGTTTTAGCTTAAACTCGACAAAAACAATTTCAGTGTAAGTCAGTTTGACATTTTAGCTGAACTTTGACACCTTTTCACTTGCAGAAATGACACATTGATGTTTCACATTTAAAGAATAACAGCATATAACATATATCATGAAAATGACAAAAGTTATTCTTTTGATCACATTAGAATAAAATCAAAGATAGAAATAGTCTCTTTTGGTGACTATATTCTCAGATTACAACTAATGGAATGATTTTGTGGTAAATGTCTTGCTTTACTGAGAGGTCAGTAAAGGTCATCTCTGGAACAGTTCAAAAGCACACAGGTGTATCAAAGTGGACACGCCCATGTCCATTACATCACATTCATGGATGGGACACACATCAGAGGCAATGAGAGGTTCAGTGACTTACCCAGGGACACTTCAACATGTGCTTGATGGTGGAATCGAACCCCCAACTCTCCCATTGGAGGACGACTGCCCTACCCACTCAGCCACAGCTGCCCCCAGTTAAGTTGAAGCCTTAACTGGTTTTGGAGGCCAACAATTACAGTAAAGTTTTTAACAAAAATAGAGCCCAGTGAGCTGTCTTTAGATGTAAATTGGGGATAATTCTCAACAACCACCACACAAAACTTCAAAAACTGGCTGCGTTAGGGTTAGCTAATTTGTTTTTCCACACATCAGTTGGTTGTGGCAGCCATCTTGAACTGGATTAACTCCAGAAGTTAATGGGTTGTTTCTGAACCTTTGAATAAGAACCATCCAGAATTTCACGAGATAATTTGGTAAATGTGTAAAACAGTTGACTCCATTAACTAAAGGTAATATTAAAAAAAGAGAAAAACAGATTTTGAACCATCGTTACATCTTATCCATGAGTTTGCTTTTTAAGTATTTGCTAAAGTTAGTTAAAACACAGACTTAAGGGCCGTGGTAGCCCAGCGGTCAGCGCAGTGGTCTCATTATCCTGAAGCTGTGGGCTCCAGGTGAGCCCAGACTGAGTCTGGAAGGCATCCAGGAGCAAATTATTCCCAAATCTTTCATTTGAGAAAAGAAAATTTAAACACAGACACAAGAAGAACATTATTGGTCAGCAGGGGATAAAGAGCATTTATTGAGTAAATGTTTCTTGGTTAAAGGCCTGATCTTTCTGTTTACAAGAAACTATTGAATCACTGGGTCAAACAATGAGAAAAAATAAGGAAAAGGAAATTACTATCTTTGGAGAATATTTTTTTTAATAATCTTTTGAACCTGTATAAAGATTTTAAAAAAAATATGAAAATATCCTCCATCTATTCATCCATCCATCTGTGCAGGTTGTGAGCGTAATAACTTAAAAAAACTGACATCCATCTTGGTGTTTGGCTGCGTCTAGGTGTAAAAAAAGGTCTATATTGAAAATTGGGTTGGCACATCAAAATCCAAGATGGCCACCACCACCATATTTAAAAAAAAAATCTATCTATCTATCTATCTATCTATCTATCTATCTATCATCTATCTATCTATCTATCTATCTATCTATCTATCTATCTATCT
>JBBPBX010011258.1:11868-38054 GCA_038048925.1 Garcialebias charrua | reverse complement strand
TATACTGTGTGTGTGTGTGCAGTGACGGCTGGGCGGACCGGGTGGAGGTAGTGGAGGGTTATGAGCACGAGGCCGTGGGAGGCATCACCGTGAAGCTGCGCTCTGAAGAGGTCTCCTCCTTCGACGATTACTTCCTGAAGCTCAAACTCAGCACGAACACCCGCAATCCGTGGTTCCCCGAGTTCTGGCAGCACCGCTTCCAGTGCCGCCTTCCCGGACACCCCCAGGAGAACTTGAACTATGCACGCAACTGCTCAGGTAGCTCAACGACTCGTTTCTATCCAGGTTGTGTTTGTGAACTGTGATGCGTTCACTGCCCCGAGGATGAAGGCCTCAAAAAGTGGAGCAAAGTGTTTAAAAATGAATCGGACTGCCCCACGGTTGAATTCTCTCCAGCTGAATAATATATTCTTTCATATTGTTCATTTGTTTGTTGCTTGGCTTCACAGAGGACGATGATCTAGGTAAATTAAGTACTTTTAATTTTTAAACATGCACTATTAGTCACGTTAGTCCTTGTTTTCTTGGATCAGAGCTCAGAAGCATGTTTTTTAAAAACCTTAATTCGCTGCTCAGACATGGATCTTTTATTTTATTTAGGATTTTTTTAAATAGACGTATATTTACGTTTTAGTTCTCAACTTTAAGAATTCATATGAATGAAAATATATATTTTTTAATAAAACTGATTTTACTGTTAAAAAATAAGAACTGATGAACGTAAATATCAACATTTTGCATGCGGCATAAACTTTTACTTTTCAGCTGTTTATCCAAAGTCTTGTCAGTTTAAGTTGCACTTTTTGTGTAAATCTTTATTTTATTCCTTAATAGAATGTTCTTTTCTTTCACGATACGCAACCTTTAAGCTTTAGTTCATTTCCATAAAGTATTACAATTTAGTAGAAGCTATTACACCAGTGGTTCTCGAACTTTTCATGTTGTGTTGGAGGGGGAAATTTAATTTAATCTTGTCAGCTGAGTTTTCTGACACAATCACATCTTTATTTTAATTTCCTTTGCTGTTATTCCAACAATCAGGATCTCCCCCATCATGGTCTTTGATTGGATGCAGCTTCTTTCTCTTCATCTCTGAGTCCACAGACAGGCAGACACACATCGAACAAACACACATATATGGAGAACTAATGTGAGCGGCGTATCATCAGCTGGTTTATAAACCAGCCACTAGGGAGCACCAGCCAGTGTATCTCTGGTTCTGGTCCCAAGCCCGGGTAAATGGTGAGAGTTGTGTCAGGAAAGGCATGCGACATAAAACATTTGTGCCAAAACTGTAATGTAAGTTCATCAAAGTGAAACCATACCGGATCGGTCGAGGATCGGGTTAACAACGACCACCACCAGTGCTGTTGACAAACAGGGTGCCGGCGGTGCTATTGTTAGTTGAAGAGCACGAGGAGGGAAACGTGTCAGGAGACAGAGGGAGAAGAGGAAAGTGAAGAATGTAGGACTGAGGGTTGCAACTCTAAATGTGGGGACAATGACAGACAAAGGTAGAGAGCTGGCTGACATGATGCAGAGAAGGAAGGTAGATGTTTTATGTGTCCAAGAGACCAAGTGGAAGGGCAGCAAGGCTCGCAGCATTGGAGCAGGGTTCAAACTGTTTTACCATGGTGTGGATAGAAAGAGAAATGGAGTAGGGGTGGTCCTGTAGGAGGAGCTGGCAAATAATGTAGAAGAGGTGAAAAGAGTGTCAGATAGTGTGATGTAACTGAAGGTAGAAGTAACGGTAGAGAAACATGCTAGACTGGTACAAGACATGTATGAGAACAGCAGGACATGTATGAAGACAGCAGGACAGTGGTGAGATGTGCTGTAGGAGTGACAGATAGCTTCAAGGTGGAGGTGGAGTGCATCAAGGATCATCTGAGCCCCTTCTTGTTTGCTCTGGTGATGGACCGACTAACAGATGAGGTCAGGCAGGAATCCCCATGGACTATGATGTTTGCAGATGACATTGTGATCTGTGGTGAGAACAGGGAACAGGTGGAAGAGAACTTGGAGAGGTGGAGGTATGCACTTGAAAGAAGAGGAATGAAAGTCAGCCGTAGTAAGACAGAGTACATGTGTGTGAATGAGAGGGAGGCCAGTGGAACAGTGAGGCTACAAGGAGCAGAGGTCACAAAGGTGCAGGACTTCAAGTACTTGGGGTCCACTGTCCAGGAAAATGGAGAGTGTGGTAAAGAGGTTGTTCTATGAAATAATATTTTATAAATGTTTTATGATTTTTTAAATGTTTTATGAAATATTATTTATGCAGGATCGAGAGATCGGCAAAATCCTCAAAAGAGACTTCACACAGGACACTATTTTCTGCTTAAAACAAATGCTCTTTATTTTACCACAGAAAATCAATAGCAAGCAAGCCAGAAGCGAACAAGTAACACACTTTCATCTCAAACTTCATACAATGATTAACTCTTAAACAAAGATTCTTACCATTTGACAGTGTGGATTGGAGAGAGACGTTTTCAATCCAAAGGCAGAGTGAGCGTTAAACAAACGGACGATTACTCATCGCCAGTAGACTCTCTATCTGGGAATCCAGCCTGTCTCCTTTTATATTCCTTTAGATAAGGATTGCTTGTGAAGCAGAGTTGGCCAGGCTCTTTCCACAAGCAATCGCCCAGTTTCAACAGGAACTGGACATTTTCTTCAGGAACTGGAGTATCTCTCCCTCACCTCTAATCAAACCGTTAGAACAAAACTCCGGAGATGATGAGATCAATAAACTGACTATTCCTGTGATGATGAAATCAGCACAGTTTAACTTCTATCTCCCAGCTCTCCGATAGTGACAGATATATACACAATGTCTGGACATTTCAGACTTTTAAGACTGATCAGAGAACAAACTTATTTATTCATTATTCAGAGGTGAAGAAGAAAGTCCAGGCAGGATGGAGTGGATGGAGAAAAGTTTCAGGAGTGATTTGTGACAAAAAGTTGTCAGCAAAGATCAAAGGAAAAGTTTACAAGACAGTGGTGAGACCAGCTATGTTGTATGGTCTGGAGACAGAGACATGGACAAAAAGACAGGAGACAGAGACATGGACAAAAAGACAGGAGACAGAGACATGGACAAAAAGACAGGAGAAAGAACTGGAAGTAGCAGAAATGAAGATGTTGAGGTTCTCCTTAGGAGTGACAAGGATGGATAAGATCAGGAATGAGATCATCAGAGGTACAGCACATGTTGAACAATTGGGAGATAAAGATGGCCAGAGGAGGGACAGTGGTTTGGACATGGCCAGAGGAGGGACATAGGGCATATTAGTAGAAGGATGTTAGAAATGCAGCTGCAGGAAAAAGACAAAGACGAGACATATGGATGCAGATAGAGAGGACATGGAGGTAGTTGGAGTGAGGACAGAGGACACAGAGGACAGAGTGAGGTGGAGGAGGATGACTCGCTGAGGAGACGCCTGAAGAGGGAAAAGCCCAACAACACTTTTAGCAGCTCTACAAATTGACGGACTCACCACGTGGTGAAAGAATAAACAATGTGAACTCATCCAAACTCTTAAACGTCGTCCGGGTCATGAGTTGTCCAGCGAGTCAAAAGACAGAACTCACAGGCGGCGTCCAACATGCGTCTAAAATGACACCAGCAGTGTTTTCAGCAGTGACCCCCACACCAGCGGCCGCTGGCTGTCACTGCCCTGTGCACCTACTCTGTGTCACTGCTCTGTGTCACTGTTCTGTGTCACTGCTCTGTGCCACTGCTCTGTGCCACTGCTCTGTGCCACTGCTCTGTGTCACTGCTCTGTGTCACTGCTCTGTGACACTGCTCTGTGTCACTGCTCTGTGCACTGCTCTGTGTCACTGCTCTGTGTCACTGCTCTGTGTCACTGCTCTGTGTCACTGCTCTGTGTCACTGCTCTGTGTCACTGCTCTGTGTCACTGCTCTGTGTCACTGCTCTGTGTCACTGCTCTGTGTCACTGCTCTGTGTCACTGCTCTGTGTCACTGCTCTGTGTCACTGCTCTGTGTCACTGCTCTGTGTCACTGCTCTGTGTCACTGCTCTGTGTCACTGCTCTGTGTCACTGCTCTGTGTCACTGCTCTGTGTCACTGCTCTGTGTCACTGCTCTGTGTCACTGCTCTGTGTCACTGCTCTGTGTCACTGCTCTGTGTCACTGCTCTGTGTCACTGCTCTGTGTCACTGCTCTGTGTCACTGCTCTGTGTCACTGCTCTGTGTCACTGCTCTGTGTCACTGTTCTGTGTCACTGCTCTGTGTCACTGCTCTGTGTCACTGCTCTGTGTCACTGCTCTGTGTCACTGCTCTGTGTCACTGCTCTGTGTCACTGCTCTGTGTCACTGCTCTGTGTCACTGCTCTGTGTCACTGCTCTGTGTCACTGCTCTGTGTCACTGCTCTGTGTCACTGCTCTGTGTCACTGCTCTGTGTCACTGCTGTGTCACTGCTCTGTGTCACTGCTCTGTGTCACTGCTCTGTGTCACTGCTCTGTGTCACTGCTCTGTGCCACTGCTCTGTGTCACTGCTCTGTGTCACTGCTCTGTGCCACTGCTCTGTGTCACTGCTCTGTGTCACTGCTCTGTGTCACTGCTCTGTGTCACTGCTCTGTGTCACTGCTCTGTGTCACTGCTCTGTGTCACTGCTCTGTGTCACTGCTCTGTGTCACTGCTCTGTGTCACTGCTCTGTGTCACTGCTCTGTGTCACTGCTCTGTGTCACTGCTCTGTGTCACTGCTCTGTGTCACTGCTCTGTGTCACTGCTCTGTGTCACTGCTCTGTGTCACTGTTCTGTGTCACTGCTCTGTGTCACTGCTCTGTGTCACTGTTCTGTGCCACTGCTCTGTGTCACTGCTCTGTGTCACTGCTCTGTGCCACTGCTCTGTGCTCTGTGTCACTGCTCTGTGTCACTGCTCTGTGTCACTGCTCTGTGTCACTGTTCTGTGTCACTGCTCTGTGCCACTGCTCTGTGCCACTGCTCTGTGTCACTGCTCTGTGTCACTGCTCTGTGTCACTGCTCTGTGTCACTGCTCTGTGTCACTGCTCTGTGTCACTGCTCTGTGTCACTGCTCTGTGTCACTGCTCTGTGTCACTGCTCTGTGTCACTGCTCTGTGTCACTGCTCTGTGTCACTGCTCTGTGCCACTGCTCTGTGCCACTGCTCTGTGTCACTGCTCTGTGTCACTGCTCTGTGTCACTGCTCTGTGTCACTGCTCTGTGCCACTGCTCTGTGTCACTGCTCTGTGTCACTGCTCTGTGTCACTGCTCTGTGTCACTGCTCTGTGTCACTGCTCTGTGCCACTGCTCTGTGCCACTGCTCTGTGTCACTGCTCTGTGTCACTGCTCTGTGTCACTGCTCTGTGTCACTGCTCTGTGTCACTGCTCTGTGCCACTGCTCTGTGTCACTGCTCTGTGTCACTGCTCTGTGTCACTGCTCTGTGTCACTGCTCTGTGTCACTGCTCTGTGCCACTGCTCTGTGTCACTGCTCTGTGTCACTGCTCTGTGCCACTGCTCTGTGTCACTGCTCTGTGTCACTGCTCTGTGCCACTGCTCTGTGTCACTGCTCTGTGTCACTGCTCTGTGTCACTGCTCTGTGTCACTGCTCTGTGTCACTGCTCTGTGTCACTGCTCTGTGTCACTGCTCTGTGCCACTGCTCTGTTTCACTGCTCTGTGCCACAGCATTCAACGTCATTTCTTGACATTTTTCTATATTTTAAGCATCGCCTCGCCTGAAAAAAGAAATTTTTATGTGCTCACTCCACACAGAAGACCCATCGTTATAAGAGCAACGATGAAACCAGCTGGCGAGCCATTGCTTAAATGGTTGTGTTAATATGAAATAAAACTATAAGGCTGGTATTTTATTTCTTTGTTGTTTCAGCACACTTCCTATGTCTTTAGGCGTTAATTGACACAACATTTTTTGGAGGGCCAAATGGGTGGACCTGTTTGAAAGCATGGTTTGCATTTCACAGATTTAATTCATATTTACAGTAATGTTTAAACAACAGTTCCACCCATAACTTTTCAAAGACCAAGATAAAAGTAGGAGCGGCCATGACATCGTGTCCCCCTCTAGGACCTGCGCCCCACGGTTTGAGAACCACTGTGTTAGACTAATGTTGATTTTTTTTCTAATGTTTAGTCATTTTTATTGTTTTATTTTATTGTTTTGATTTCCTATTTATACATTTTTAAATTTATGTTGCTGTAGAACTCCAGGATGGTGAGTGATTTATTTTTCCTGAATGGGCTCATGATGCTCCTGACGTTAAAAATATACATGGAGGTTGACTGACATTAAGGTTCAGTAACACAGTGGGGTGATCATTAATATTATTATTTATCATGATTAATCTCAGTGGACCTCTGATATATGAAGCTATTGGGGTGTTCTTTGTGGGATCTGAGAGCTCAATAATTGGGTCAGCTTGTGCTCTCACACCCTCTCCAGACTTACAACATGAAACAGCCCAATATCTGGCTGGCAGCTGAAACTGCATGCTGGCACAGAAACGGTGCAGTTGCCTTCATTTAGCACGGAGCAGGTCCGGTGGTCCTGCAGCCACGTCCCCCCGACGTGCAGCAGTAGGTCCTCTGCTTGCATGCTGAAATCATAACATCACTGCATCATCGCTGCGTCTCGCTCGGCTCGGAGAGAGCAGCGAGCGTCTGAACCAAGGAGCTGCTAAACTGGGTCATCACCAGCTGCTGCACAGCTGTATTCACTCTTTATGTTTGCACAGGCAGCTGCTCTGAAGTGATTATTATCATAGGAGGCAATAAACGACATAAACAGACAGTCAGTGTCTGCAGCAGGTGGAAGAATGATAAATTAAATAAACCAGGAAACTCTCAGACGAGGAAAAACCACAACAAATATCACAAAATGATTTGAAATCAAATAACTATTCAAACCCAAGCAGTCTTCTAGAAATGCATATTGATCAGGAGGTAAATAAAACATTGTTCATGAAATAATTTTAAAATATACATTTCAATATCAAGAATAAGATACAATTAATATTAATATTCTGCTTCTTTTTTATTATTTCATACTGTTTTTCCTGTAAAATTAGAAAAATGCCTCAAATTTCCCCCCTGGGATTAACAAAGTATCTATCTATCTATCTATCTATCTATCTATCTATCTATCTATCTATCTATCTATCTATCTATCTATCTATCTATCTATCTATCTATCTATCTATCTATCTATCTATCTATCTATCTATCTATCTATCTATCTATCTATCTATCTATCTATCTATCTATCTATCTATCTATCTATCTATCTATCTATCTATCTATCTATCTATCTATCTATCTATCTATCTATCTATCTATCTATCTATCTATCTATCTATCTATCTATCTATCTATCTATCTATCTATCTATCTATCTATCTATCTATCTATCTATCTATCTATCTATCTATCTATCTATCTATCTATCTATCTATCTATCTATCTATCATCTATTATCTTAATATCTTAATATCTTAATATCTTAATATCTTAATATCTTAATACACTATCATATCACTTTGCAACTTAATGCTTTGTTTGATGTGACGGGTCACAAATATTGTTGTAAGACTGCATTAATCTTTTTATAGACATGAAAAAATAAAATGTCTGTAGAATTTGTGTCTTCTTCAAAAACACAGTTTGAGTACAGAACTGCTGAAGCTTCCTAAAGACACAAACTGAGTTGATAAAACTAAATCAAATTAGGTAAAACAATAGCTAAAAGCTAAATAAAAGAGAAAGTGCTAACTAAAAATAGGAAACACTAATTAAAAACTAAAAGTAGCAAAAAGCCAGCTAAAGCTAAAAGTGGCAAATCGCTAGTAAAAAGCTCAAATTAACAAGCGCTAGAAATAGCAAAGGGCTAACCTAAGGCTAAAAGTAGCAAAAATCTAGTCAAAAACAGCTAAACTTTAAATTATTTTTGATAAGATGACATGGTGAAGGTAAAGACTTGTGTACAGTGTATAATTTTAATTTATGTTAAGATGTCAGTTTCTGACCACAGCTCGTTATTTGAAAACACCTTGCAAAGATGGTTATGGCTAAATATTTTTTTAAAAAGAAAAACACCATAATTTCCTGTCAGACAGACAGTGTACATGTGGTTTGCTGTTTTATCAAAATATAAAAAATAAAGCTGCTTTGCTTTCAGCTTGCATTACACTGAACTGATGGGGTGTGTTAGAAAAATCCTGCGCTGCTGTAATCATTTTTGTTTCGTACATTTATACTTTTTACTGTAAATTAAAACTATGAAGGGGAAATATTCTGCAGGTTTTTTCCTGCTTGAGCAGAATCTCAGCAGCGAAGCCGTTTTAGCGTGTTGGACCGACCCTAATTGAATCCTGACTCATGAATCCTGAAATGAATAGTCTGGTAACGAGGCTTCTTTGAAGCCATTCTCTGAGACTTTGGCTTCATTAGCAGCCGTCTCCCTGTTTCAGCTGCTTGAGCTGAAAGTACAGTTACTGCGCCCAGAAGCACCCTATCACTCCTTTGTAATATTTTACATCATGCTAGACAACCTCTATGGCACACCTGAAAATAAAGAGCTCATCAAGTCATTTAGAGGATGTTTTATCTAATAGTTATCAAAAGTTAGCGCCCGGCTAGCAGTGACATCGGTCATGGAGCACAGATTGTGGAGGACAAGGTAGAAATTTTTGTTTTCCAGGATATGTAACTGGGTTAAGTCAGGTTCTCTGGACGGATTCTTCGTCTTGAAACATTTCATCTTTTATCCAAAGGACTTCTTCAGTCTGAGAAGCTGCAACAAACTCAGTCTTATAAATATCACCTTCTCATGGTGGACCAACCAGTTTGCTGTTGACATCCAGAACTGGCTGTTCACATGTTAAAGGAGGAGCCTCAGCCTAAAGACCGATCGTTAATGCCCTGATGGCTGCTTGCTATTCACAGAGGGCACAAGCAATAACAGCAGAGGGGGGCAGTTGGACACAGAGGCTCCGCCCCTTAAATGATGGATACCTCTGTTTAACAGGGGCAGAGACGTCCATGTCCACCTGTAATTATAATAATAATAAATTTCATTTTTAACACACTTTTCATTAATAAAAATCTCAAAGTGCTACAAAAGCAAAAATCAAATAAAACAAGTGATAAAATCAAGTAAAATCAATAATAATATCAACTAAGATCAAAGATAAAATCATGTGGAGGCAGAATAGGCTTGCTTAAAAAGAAAAGTCTTTAAGCCTTGTTTAAAGTCAACCAGTGACTGTGGAGCTCTCAGGTAGTCAGGGAGGGAGTTCCATAGGCGGGGGGCAGCCACACAGAATGCCCGGTCTCCCATGGTCCTTAATTTGGTTTGTGGAATGTGAAGTAGATTACTTTCTTACAATATTGCTAGCATCACTCAGCCCTCTGTGAATAGCAAGCGAGCATCAGGGCACTAACGAACAGACGTTAGGCTGATGGTCCTCCTTCATCATGTGAGCAGCTGGTTCTGGCTGTCAGCAGTAAACTGGTTGATCCACTATGAGAAGGTGCTGCTTATACAACTGAGTTTGTTGTGGCTCCTCGGAGTGAAGAAGTCTTCTGGATAAAAGATGAAATGTTTCAACAAGAAGAATCCATCCAGAGGAGCTGACTTTACCTTGTTAGATTTGTCTACTTGGATTTTTGAGCAGCATCAGGATATTTTTTCCAGGATAAATTTTAGTTGTTGAGAGAAGAGGCAGTTCTTTAGACTGAACCGTTTGCAACCCCCTGGACAAGACGTGTCAGTCATTCTGCAGCCTCAGCACCAACGGGTTCAGGCTCCCCTCCTGATCTATCTGTGTGTTTATCCAGGTACTTTCCTCCCACAGACCAAAATTTTTTTTTTTTTTAAATTGTCCCTAGGTGTGAGTGAGAGCATGAATGGTGTGTCTGTGTCACTGGGATGGACTCTGCCTCTCACACAGTAAGGCAGAGGTGTCAACCCTCCACAGCCTGCACAGAAAAAAGCCCAACAAGCTACATACATTGGGTTCTCCTTTGCTAGCTATTAGCGTAGCCTGGGTGAAGTTCATTAGCGTAGCCTGGGTGAAGTTATCGATGCTCAGTGAGTCACATCACTGTTCATAACTTTTGATAACTACTGGACTGAAAATAACTTCAGAAATGACCAGACTTAGAAAGCCACATAGAACATGCTACTGCTTGCAGCGACGAGCACTCCTGAATGGCTGCGGACGCACACGTGTGGTCTTGAGGATGAGCTCTTACAGTTGTCTCATTTGTGGGCAGGTTATGAAAGTCTGGAGGACAACTATGTCCAAGACAGCAAGATGGGCTTTGTCATCAACGCCATCTATGCCATGGCCCACGGTCTGCACGACATGCACTCTGACATCTGCCCCGACCACGTGGGGCTCTGCGAGGACATGAAACCGGTGGATGGAAGCCACTTGTTGGACTTTCTCCTCAAGACGTCCTTCACAGGTGTGTCTGGGGAAGACATATGGTTTGACGAGAATGGAGATTCTCCAGGAAGGTAAACCTACCTCTCCCATTCTTCTTGTTTAAAAAAAAGTAATATGTTATTCCTCTTTTCTGGAGAAAGGGAAATCACGTTTAAGACAAGAAAACAAGAACGTGTGTGTTACTCATAAACCATCCATCATCTTCTTCCTTTTTGGGTCACGGGAGGTCACTGGTGTCCTGATCCAGCCATCACTGTGCGAGAGGTGGGGGACACCCTGGACAGGTCTCCAGTCCATCGCAGAGACATATAGAGACAAACGAGTTCCTGGAGCTGGCAGGGAATACGGCTCGTGAAAGCAGGAAGGCAGGATAGTCCCCCAGCACCTGCAGCCGACTATGTGCAGTGACGAGGAGCTCTGCAGGCTGCTGGAGGAGTTATTAAATAAATGTATTAATTTTACATTAAAACATGAAAGATAAAGAAAAAACCATTTCATAAATTTATGAAAAAAAGAATACATAAAATGAAAGGTGGCAGAAAGAAGAAGAAATCTTGTTTTATCTGCCCCTTTTTTCAAAAACAAAACAATTTCAAACAATCAATTCAAACAATAATCTTCCAGAAATAACAGATCAATAGAGTAACTTTTCACAATCAACAAATAACTAGTACATTAAAGCTGCAGTCTGCAGTTCTGTAGTGCAGTCTGCTGTCTAAAAATGTATTTTTAACATATTTCTTCACTCTGTCACTATCTCCTGGCAGACTGATGTTAGACAATGTAATCTCTGAAAAAAGTATAGTCCCCTTGCTTCTCCAGGTGGTTAATAAGAATTTCAAAAAAGCCACAGTGACCCGCCGTTAACCAGCCAATAAAAACAGAGCTTCTCACTTCTCACACTCCTAACCCACGCCCCTGCCTGTCCCAGCCCCCGCGGCCACGCAGGTTCTCGTTGAAATAATTGCAAAGCGATGCAAAACTGTTTTGTATGTGACACAAAGGTATTAAATTCCCCTTCTTCATCCCTGATCTGGACTTTTCTTTTTTTTTGTGCCAAAAGTCAAGTGATCGCTTCCTCCTCCACTGACTCATGACAGAAACATTGAGGAAATGGATGAATTTGTCAAGAGCAAATTTAACTCATGTCCAACATGGCTGGGCGAGGCTCAGCAGATTTCATGGTGTTCTGGTGTGCTGGACCAGCGCTCCCTGTTTTTATTTTATTTTTTAGAACGTTTTATTAACATATAATCACAGAACTTCGCAGCTGCTGGCAGGACATGCAGTAGAGGCGGAGCATCACCGACAGCAAGAGGGAGCAGAGCCATATATGGCTCTGAGAGGGAGGGACCAGAATGCTTTCCCAGATGAAAATTTTCCTAACTGCTGTGTTCTACAAAAACTGCAGACTGAACCTTTAAATGCTTAACTAAAAGCTTTAGTATTTTGTTAACAGTTTAGATTTGATTTTTTTATTTTATTTAATCACAGAGTTAATATCTTTAGCATCATTTCCCATAAAATTCCACAATTCCACTCCCTGTATTGAAATAAAACGTCCCTTCAAACTAGTCCTATACCTTGGCTTTGCAAAAATGTCAGTTCCCTTAGTTTAGAATGTAGTAGCTTTCTCTCTTAACGAAACACATTTGAACATTTGAAGGTAGCATATTCTTATGAGCCATATACATTACTAACAAAATATTTTAGTCCACCAAATCATAAAACTTCAGTACTTTCAGTTGTTTAAATAATATATTTGATGGATGACAATAAGGCTTTATAGAAATAATTCTCACCGCTCTTTTCTGTAAAATAAAAATAGAGTTTGTTATAGTTTTGCAGGCTTTTCCCCAAACCTCCAGACAGTAAATTAAATGTGGAACAAAGATTGAATTATACACAGAGCCCTATCATTCAACAAGTCCTTTAGTTTATACAACACAGCAATAGATTTAGATAACTTAATTTTAACAGAATTTATATGTTGTTTCCACGACAGTTTGTCATCAACAATTACACCCAAGATCTTCATCTCATCCACTCTACTTAGTTCGACACCATCAATTGTGATAGAAAAATTATCAGTTTTTTATTACTAAATAACATGTAATTAGTTTTG
Source organism: Garcialebias charrua (assembly GCA_038048925.1). Classification (NCBI taxonomy): domain Eukaryota; kingdom Metazoa; phylum Chordata; class Actinopteri; order Cyprinodontiformes; family Rivulidae; genus Garcialebias; species Garcialebias charrua. Next base: position 25,474 of record JBBPBX010011258.1, on the reverse strand, counting down.
TCTAAGTTAAATGATAACTTGTTTAATCTAAACCAAGTTTGTAGTTTAACAACCTCCTTTTTTAGCAACTCAATCATTTGTTTCAAATCACTACCAAAACAAAAGATGGTGGTATCATCAGCAAAAAGAACACACCGTAGAAATCCAGACACCTTTGTCAAATCATTTACATACAAAATAAACAGCTTCGGTCCTAGTATAGAGCCTTGTGGGACTCCACATGTGATTTTGCAGAAGTTTGATCGTGTATTGTCTATCTGTACAAACTGCCTTCTGTCCTTCAAGTAACTAGATACCCGCTTCAAAGCCTGTCCTCCAATACCATATTTGTTCAACTTCTCGCGGAGAATGGTGTGATTAAGTTCTATCTCATGCAGGCTGCCGCCCTTTAAGCCACGCCCTAGTGGGTTTACCACTGCGCTTCGCGCCAATCACTGAAGACTTCTAGTCCACGCCCACCTGCCGTGGGCCCCGCCTCGGTCTGCTATTTAGTCTGCTGCTGACCGAGAAACGACTCCCTAAAAATTTTCACGCCATATGATTCAGAAGATTTCTTTCTACGATAGATTCCAGAAGATCCTTAAGAAATGCACAGGATGCAAACCCGGCTTCATGCTGCAGGCCGACAAGCATCTTGTCTACGAGATGTGCCTTGGACTCAAACATGCACAGCAGGCGATGGTTCAGCACCTGGAGTGTCTCGCCTGCCAGCTCCTGTCTGAGGACGAGAAGGAGCGCCGGTTCGACCTCATTGGCCGTATGGCAGCGGAGGCTCAGCCGATGGTGGTCGCTTCCCCCTCCCTGTGGTTCCTGGAGAAGGGGGATTACACAGCCACGGGGGTAGCTAGCGAGGCCGACCTGTCCCCCGCTGGGGGTTCAGGTCCGGTCTCACCCTTCATTCCCTAGCTGGAAGGTGCTAGCCGTCGTGTTGCCCCACTTCTTTGAAGTGCGTGGAACCGACCCTACCCCCCACCGAGGGAGAAGCCGTGGTCGGCATGGCCCTCACGACCAACGCGCAGGTACCAGCCTGGCCGCCAGCAGATCTGGACCCAGTGACCCGCCAGCTTTGACACGGAGTCGTGCAGCAGCAGGGCACCATCTCCTGAAGGTGAGGGACAGCCGAAGCCTGACACGGTTAACCAGGGTCCTCACGTCGACCTGGCCAACGTGCTGCCTGACATCATCAGGTGGGCAGCGAGTACGTGCAACATGACGGCCCCTGAAGGCACCACACAGGCGTCTTCGACGCCGCTCCAGGCTGGACGTTTCATTGCGATGCCGGTGAACCAGGCGCAGATGATCTGGCCGTGCGTCCCGGACATCCTCTCCCTGCTGCAGGCAGAGACACATGATCCGCTGGAAATGAGAGCTCCTGTCTCGTCATTTGTTCCAGTGACGAAGGTCCAGGGGCTGATGGTCCAGACCTTTCCCCCTGGTCCCGCAGCTGGAGTAGAGCTTGTCCGCGGGTTTTGGACTGAAAGCCGCAAAACATGTGGGGAAGCCCGCCACACCACTCACACCTGTAGATCAGTTCACCACGAAAATGCAGGACCGCATCCACAGGTGTGCTTCTCAGGTTGGTGCGCAGTAAATAACATTGCGCTCCTGGCACTCGGAGTCGGGCGGGAGCGAACGCACGAGAAGGCTGGAGCAGCTCTCGACGCCATCACCAACCTGTGCGGGGCACTGGCAACCTGCTCTGCTCGGATCACAGCGTGGGCCACGCTGCTACAAGTCTGGCTCAAACTGTCTCCCTCTGTCATGGAGGAAGTTTTAACGTCAGGGTCCGGTCTCAGTACAGGGTCTGTTCAGTGAGCACTACCAGACCGTGTTCGAGCAGCTGCGCTCATCCACGAACGCGCTCGAGCAGGTGAGAAAAAACCGTAGCGTGCAGAGACTTTCATCACCGTCACAGACCTTTGCTGTGCCGCAGACCCCAGCTCCGTCCAGAGGACACCCGGCTCACCATTACCAGCGGGCCGGGAGCTCCAGAGGCAGGGCCGCCAGCAGACCTAATGGGCCAGCCAGCACCAGGGTGCTAAAGGAGACATGTTTAAAAAGTGACGGAGTGGAGGGGATGGTTTCAGCAGTGTTTTGTTTTCTGACAATAAAGATTCTGTCTTTGAAAACAGTGTTTGTTATTCAGACATGCTGGTTGCCTCTTTTTGTTTGCGATGCAAGAGAATTCACAGTGCCCCCTGTTCTTCTCCCTGAGTCCCCTCGACCCCCCCCCCCTCCGTTGGGGATGGACGCTTTTGCTCACAAACCGTGGCCGAGGGTATTGGGTTATGCTCCCCTCCAGTTCCTCTGCTATCAACACTGCTGGAAAGAGTGTGAGAGGAGGGAGTATCAGTCATTCTGATCGCTCCAGGGGGTGCAATAAGGAGCCCTCCGGTAATAGGCCATTATCTGTGGGCTTGGATGCTGAACGACAGCATCTAGAAAACCTTGGTTTCTCTAAAGATGTCATTGGAACCATTTAGGGCTCACGTGCACAGTCTACAATAATAATAATAATAATAATAATAATAATAATAATAATAATAATAATGAATTCAATTTATAACGCACTTTTCATTAGTGAAAATCTCAAAGTGCTACACACATTGAATGCTACACACATTCATACACCGGTAGCGGCAGACTACCATGCAAGGTGCTTTCCAGTCCTACCGGCAGCAACTCGGGGTTAAGTGTCTTGCCCAAGGACACAACGACACATGGTGTGGGGAACTGGGATTCGAACTGCCAACCTTCTGATCGGGGGACGACTACCATTACCACTACGCCATGGCCACAACTGTTTACGCTTCAAAGTGGGCTGCTTTTCAGCACTGGTGCGTGGAGACACATCTAGACCCATGTTCACATCACTTGGGTCCAATTTTGTCTTTCTTACAACTATTGTTAGACAGACATTTGGCTTTCAGCACCATTAAAATGTATGCTGCAGCAATTTCTTCATGTCATTAGGGGTTTAATGATAGAACAGTGTTTGATCATCCCCTAATGAAACGTTTTTGAAGGGTGCTCGCCATCTTAGGCCGGTTTCCCGGTCCTTGGCTCCTCAATGGGACCTGGTTGCTGTGTTAATCACACTAACTAACAATCCTTTTGAGCCGCTAAATGAGGTTCCACTACAGCAGTGCTGGGCAGCGCTAATCCAAAAATTTGTTCCGCTATCTCTAAAGCGCTTATTAATTTATTTAGGTCCGCAATTTCAAAAGCGCTTATGTATTAGCAAAGCTAGCGGAAGCTAAATGCTAACGCGCTAACGTGCAAATGGCGAACTACTTTTTTTAATCCAGCAGATTTGACCATTTCGTGAAACGGTTAAGCTCAGAAAAACCTTGTGCTATAAAGTCAGCTAAGAAATATATTTTTTCTCAGCAAAGAAACAATTGTTTTTACCGTGTTTTCTTGTAAAGTCCTTAGCTTCTGTGGCCGTCGCCATTTTGAACAGGGCAAATGGCGAACTACTTTTTTAAATCCAGCAGATTTGACCATTTCGTGAAACGGTTAAGCTCAGAAAAACCTTGTGCTATAAAGTCAGCTAAGAAATATTTTTTTTCTCAGCAAAGAAATAATTGTTTTTACCGTGTTTTGTTGTAAAGTCCTTTGCTTCTGTGGCCGTCGCCATTTTGAACAGGGCAAATGAGGCGCTGACGCGTCGCGTAGGCCGCTGAGAAACATCCATAAGTTCACCCTCCATGTTAAAAACTCTTCGTCTGACTCTTCGAAAACAAGCAATAAGGCTGCAGAGTAACACACTGGCTGCTAACTGCTATAGAGAGAGCGCTCTCTCTAGCCCCCCTTAGGGCGGGGACCGCTTTTTTTCACGGACCACATCCGGCGCTGACAGGATATGGTCTGTGAGCAGTCGTCCGGTTGATTTAAGAGCCCGTAAATAAGTTTTTTCGTTTTTACTGATAGATAATTAGTTATTAGCGGTACTGCATTTTAAATAAAAATAGCGCAAATCCGCTTATGAATTATAAAAGTTAGTCAATCCGCTATAACGCTAACAAATTGTTTAGGTCCGCTATAAGCGGATTAGCGCTTTAGCGCTCACTAGCGGTCTGGCGCCCACCTTTGCACTACAGTTTCTGTAATTTAAAACGGCTCTGTTGTTGGCTCTTACGTCAGCTAAAAGAGTGAATGACCTTTCTGGACTGTCTGTTTCTCCTTCCTTCTTAAAGATAAAAGGAGATGGGAGTTCTGCTGAACTTAGGCCTAATCCAGCATTCATACCAAGGGTCATAACGTCATCATTCAAGTCCAGGATCATCACACTGGACGGTTTTTGCCTTCCTCCTCACTCTAAACCAGAGGAGGAGCAGCTACATTTGCTTTGCCCGGTTCGAGCTCTCAGATGTTATGTAGAACGCACAGCCGCAATACGTAAATCTGAAAAGCTCTTTGTACATTTCAGAGAAGGCTCTCAGGGTCAACCTTTGACCCCTCAGCGGTTGTCGCATTGGTTGTGTGAGGCCACCTCCCAGGCTTACAGTTCTGCTGGCCTTCAGCCTCCCAAGGGCATTAAAGCTCATTCCACTCGAGGGATGGCGACTTCCACAGCCTTGTTCAACGGTCTGTCGGTACAGGATATCTGCTCTGCAGCTTCCTGGTCGTCAGTAACTCCTTTTATCCGTTTTTATCTGCGAGATGTCTCCAGCTCCTCTTTGACATTTTCTGTTCTCAGGGTTGCAATGGAGTAAAAACTTATTATTATTAATAACATTATTGATTAACACGGGCGGCCGTGGTGTGGTGTAATGGCAGTCGTCCCCCGATCGGAAGGTTGGCGGTTCGAATCCCGGTTCCCCACACCATGTGTCGTTGTGTCCTTGGGCAAGACACTTAACCCCGAGTTGCTCCCGGTAGGACTGGAAAGCACCTTGCATGGTAGTCTGCCGCTACCGGTGTATGAATGTGTGTAGCATTCAATGTGTGTAGCGCTTTGAGATTTTCACTAATGAAAAGCGCATTATAAATTGAATTCATTATTATTATTATTATTATTAAGTGACACAGTCATTTCTGTCTTTATTGATGAGTGATGCAGTACAGCAGAGTCAGTAGAACGTGTGCTTCCTGCTTCTGACTCTGCTTCGGTTACTTTTGTTATTTCACCATCAGTTATCAGGTTTCACCTGCTAAGTACCTTCAGTGAGGGTGGCGGTTGCCAGGTTGTTTGGTCCCAGTCAGACCCAGTGAGGCATGGACCATATCCGGCTCCGCCTTTAACCCACTAGGGCATGACTTAATGGGCGGCAGCCTGCATGAGATAGAACATTGGTTACGTATTGTAACCCCAGATTCTATGAATGCAGGCATAGCCCTTTAAGCCCCTCGGCCTCCCTGGCTCTCAATTGGCTAAACATTTTACCTTGTTGGGAGTCGTTTCTTGGTCAGCAGCAGACTAAATAGCAGACAGAGGCGGGGCCCATGGCAGGTGGGCGTGGACTAGAAGTCTTCAGTGATTGGCGCGAAGCGCAGGGGTAAACCCACTAGGGCGTGGCTTAAAGGGCTACGCCTGCATTCATAAAATCTGGGGTTACAATACGTAACCAACATTCTGCACAGCATTCGGGTAATCCTGTTGCCAGGAGGAACCAAGAGGCCAGCTTTGTCTGGGTGGACGGACTGGATGGCATCTGCGGCCAGTTTCTTCTGATCTGCTGTGTGACGGACCTTTACAAGAGATCCTTCCTACAGCCATCAGCGTCTGAAACATCTCTTAATGAAACAAGGCTAACGAGCTACAACGTTAAATTTCCCTTTGGGATTAATAAAGTATTTTTGAATTGAATTGAACCATTCACTCACTCTCACAATTTAGAATTACCATCAGCCTAACATGCATGTTTTTGTTCCGTGGGAGGAAACCAGAGTACCCGGAGAAAACCCACGCAGCACGGAGAGAACATGCAAACTCCACACAGAAAGGCCCCTGGCCGGGATCCATCTTGCGATCTTCTCGCTAAGAGGCAACAACTCTACCATCTGAGCCACCGTGCCGTTATCTCATAAACCGTTGGACAAATTTCACTGAAACACTCTGAGTACTCAGTGGCTTTGCGTCTACAACTAAATGACTTTTAGAGTTAACCCAGTTCAAGATGGCTGCCACAGCTAAGCAAACTTAGTGAACACAAAAATGGCCATACCTCAGTGAATCTTCCAGAGACCGAGCTTATGGTTTCAGTGATTAAATCGTCGCTCCAAGTGCTACTCGTTTGTGCAAGACCCACAGTGGTGGTGGACTTGAGTTTAGTTGTCTTTGTCTTAATTGTGCGTATGGTAAATGTGGCATTTAATAAATCCCTGTTTTTATTATCCTCTGTCATCTCCCACTCTTGTCCTTCTTGTTCCTCCTCAGATATGAGATTATGAACTTTCAGCGCATCGAGCCTGGCGTTTACGACTACATTAACATCGGCTCCTGGCACGAGAGCATTCTGAGCGTCGATGATGAAATGATCCAGATGAACCGCAGTGACATGGTCCGCTCGGTCTGCAGCGAGCCCTGCTCCAAAGGAGAGATCAAGGTCTCGTCTTCATGTGCTCACACCAGACCGTATTCTTTTCTTGCATTAAATGTTCTGGGTTTTTACACAAGTATGTCCCATAAAATATCACCTTTTAAGTTTCTTGATGACAGTACGCTGCTTATGAAAGAAAAATATGTAAATATCTACTCTTGTACAAAGGTTATACGTTGCAATAATTGCTTTATTTGTACTGACTCACCTAATTAAAATTCCCTTATTTTTTTATGAAGTCCTGTTTGTATAAGTTTATAATGCTGAGTCAGCTTTCACACTCATTTTTCTTTTACTGCTTTCTTCTGTACGTCTTTGAACTCTTAGCTTTTTGAGCATACTTTTAGCTGTTTCAGCCATTCAGCTTTCAAAATGTTCAGCTCATTCAAGCTGTGCAGCCACAACTTTTGGTATTTGCAACTTTCTTAAATTTTCAGTTTTGTGCCGTTAAGTAAATAACCAAATAATTTTTTCTTCCAGTTAAAATGAACTTGTCCTGTTTCCTGATGTCTGCACTTCTGCTGAGCTCTAAAACAGATGGAATAGTTAGTCAGTCTCGTTTCCACTGTCACAATAATGTTGATTTTCTTTGGTATGTTTTATTAACCAGGTCATCAGGAAGGGAGAGGTGAGCTGCTGCTGGATCTGCACGTCCTGCAAAGACAACGAGATCGTCCAGGACGAGTTCACGTGTAAAGCCTGTGAGCTGGGCTGGTGGCCCGACAAGGAACTGGAAGGTGCGTCTGTTCTCCGTTCACCTCTACTTACGTCTATAATTTTTCATTCATTCAATCTTTATTTAAACAGATAAGTCACATTGAGCCTCGAAGACTCATTTACATGTGAGATCTGTTGGACAGACAATAAAAGTGGTGAAAAATGAAACATAGGGTTTGGAGACAAAAAAAATCCTAACACATTTTTGACCTCTGAAGGTCAGAAATGTGGTAATGTGGTAGTGAGAGCGTCAGGTTTACAAAACTTCTCAGGCGTGTTGAGATTAGACGGCCTGTCAAGGCCAGTCAGGGAGCCAAATTTTAGATAAACACGACGTTTTTGGAGACAGGCAGAACTTTCATGACATCTATACCTTCAGTCTGTGTCGGTCCACTCGCTTCCGAAATGTCCAAATTAAAATGACCAAACAAATGGAACGAGCCTCAGAAAATCCCCGAGATCTAATCCATTCAGCCAAAAGTCTGGTTTCTCGAGACATGAACCAAGCCATCATGTAAGGCAGGCAGCCTGACCAGGTCCAGATTTGCTGCCGACGTCTTCCTTTTGTGTTGATAGACCAGGAACCAGACAAATCCAAAAAGCAGGAACCAGTTATCATAAATCCAATTAAATATGTGTCCTTAAGATCCACAGATGACAGCAGAGATAGACACATCATCAAGTCTTCAAGTCGATGAGATATCCAGCTGTGTGCATGCCAACAGGTCAAATCATCTCGCCTACAGCCTGTCTTCTTTTTGAAGAAATGTTATCAGTTGTGTTGAGGGACCAACTGACCAAATTGAAGTCCATAGTTATGATTCTGAAGATTTTGTAGAAGAGAGGCTCTCAGACACTTTCACAGACAAGACAAAGCAAAAGCGGTGTTGTTAGACCTGTAGTACCCAACCACTCAATGTTTTTTAACCCCCCAAAATGTAGAAATTTGGTGTTCGCCCCATCATCACCTTTGATGGTCTCTGTTTCACCCAGTGTTGCTCTTCGGACACTTTCTCTTTTTCTAAGTCCTTTCTTTGAATTGAAACATTAAACTGGTGTTAAAATCAACCCTTTTGTCCCCCATCGTGGAGCAATAAAGGTGTCTTGGAAATACCCTCGGTCTGTCTGTGCATGTTGTGAGCATGGTAACTTGGAAACAAAGTGAAGCACCAACTTCTGTTTTGGTGTGTGGCCACATCAAGGTGTAAGAAATGTTCCTTTCAAAAACTGTTTCTACGTCAGAATCTAAGCTGGTTGCAGCCACATATGGAATTCCATTTGTTTGTCTTATGAGCTGGATGACATGAAAAATAAGCACCAAAGTCCATGCTCAATAATCCAGGTATAAAATCCAACAATGTTCAGTCAGGTCATCTGGACAGTTTCTTTTTTTTTTATTTGTGCTGAGACGTTTTGCCCTCCATCCAGAAGGCTTCATCAGTCTGAAAACAGAACTGATTCTCCACCAACAGCTTACTCCAAAGTGGACCAAAAAAAAAAGCACTTTGGTGTTTTGAACCAGTTTGACATGACTGTTGATGAGGGAGAGGGCGGGCACCGGAGGAGAGGGCGTGCCCCAGAGACCATCTTAGCACTTGTTAGTTCATGTTAGTTTAGTTTATGTTAGTTTAGTTTATTAGTTTAGTTTATGTTAGTTTAGTTTGTTAGTTTAGTTTATGTTAGTTTAGTTTGTTAGTTTAGTTTATGTTAGTTTAGTTTGTTAGTTTAGTTTATGTTAGTTTAGTTTATGTTAGTTTAGTTTGTTAGTTTAGTTTATGTTAGTTTAGTTTGTTAGTTTAGTTTATGTTAGTTTAGTTTATGTTAGTTTAGTTTATGTTAGTTTAGTTTGTTAGTTTCGTTTATGTTAGTTTAGTTTGTTAGTTTACTTTGTTAGTTTAGTTTATGTTAGTTTAGTTTGTTAGTTTATTATGTTAGTTTAGTTTATTAGTTTAGTTTATGTTAGTTTAGTTTGTTAGTTTAGTTTATGTTAGTTTAGTTTGTTAGTTTAGTTTATGTTAGTTTAGTTTGTTAGTTTAGTTTATGTTAGTTTAGTTTGTTAGTTTAGTTTATGTTAGTTTAGTTTGTTAGTTTAGTTTATGTTAGTTTAGTTTATGTTAGTTTAGTTTGTTAGTTTAGTTTGTTAGTTTAGTTTATGTTAGTTTAGTTTGTTAGTTTAGTTTATGTTAGTTTAGTTTATGTTAGTTTAGTTTGTTAGTTTAGTTTATCTTAGTTTAGTTTGTTAGTTTAGTTTATGTTAGTTTAGTTTATGTTAGTTTAGTTTGTTAGTTTAGTTTATGTTAGTTTAGTTTGTTAGTTTAGTTTATGTTAGCTTAGTTTATGTTACAGGCAGTTTAGTTGATTTTAGTTTAGTTGACGTTAGTTTAGTTGATGTTAGTTTAGTTGATGTTAGTTTAGTTTGTTAGTTTAGTTTATGTTAGTTTAGTTTATGTTAGTTTATGTAGGTTTAGTTTATGTTAGTTTAGTTTGTTAGTTAGTTCATGTTAGTTTAGTTTATGTTAGTTTAGTTTGTTAGTTAGTTTATGTTAGTTTGGTTTATGTTAGTTTAATTTGTTAGTTAGTTTATGTTAGTTTAGTTTATGTTAGTTTAGTTTATGTTAGTTTAGTTTATGTTAGTTTAGTTTATGTTAGTTTAGTTTGTTAGTTTAGTTTATGTTAGTTTAGTTTGTTAGTTTAGTTTATGTTAGTTTAGTTTATGTTAGTTTAGTTTGTTAGTTTAGTTTATCTTAGTTTAGTTTGTTAGTTTAGTTTATGTTAGTTTAGTTTATGTTAGTTTAGTTTGTTAGTTTAGTTTATGTTAGCTTAGTTTATGTTACAGGCAGTTTAGTTGATTTTAGTTTAGTTGATGTTAGTTTAGTTTGTTAGTTTAGTTTATGTTAGTTTAGTTTATGTTAGTTTATGTAGGTTTAGTTTATGTTAGTTTAGTTTGTTAGTTAGTTCATGTTAGTTTAGTTTATGTTAGTTTATGTTAGTTTAGTTTGTTAGTTAGTTTATGTTAGTTTGGTTTATGTTAGTTTAGTTTGTTAGTTAGTTTATGCTAGTTTAGTTTATGTTAGTTTAGTTTATGTTAGTTTAGTTTGTTAGTTAGTTTATGTTAGTTTAGTTTATGTTAGTTTAGTTTGTGTTAGTTTAGTTTATGTTAGTTTAGTTTGTTAGTTTATTTTGTTAGTTTAGTTTATGTTAGTTTAGTTTATGTTAGTTTAGTTTACGTTAGTTTAGTTTGTTAGTCTAGTTTGTTAGTTTAGTTTATGTTAGTTTAGTTTATGTTAGTTTAGTTTATGTTAGTTTAGTTTATTTTATTGCTCACATTAAGCGTGTACATTACAGCCGAACAGAACCTATGAGAATCGTGCTGCTGTTGTTCAGTGTATTGTTTTACATTATTAGTGTTTAACTGTATATCTTAGTTTATATCTTAGATGCTTATTTACTGTTTCTTTTTACACTTTACATTTTTGATATTGTTGGATTTAACTGGGACCCAGTGTTCACCATTTGATTGATTTGATAGGGACAGACACACATCGACATAGACAAACTGAGTAAAACAGCAGTCCCATGTTTGCATCATAGTGCAATAGCAACAGATAATTCGCAGCACTTGTCCCTAGATACTACTATGCAAAAACTCAGGACAGTGTTACACTTTTACTATTTTATGCTTATGTTTATTAAATGTTTCAGTGTTTTAGTGTTTAAATGGTTACTGTTGCACCGAGGGACTGAGAGAAACGCAATTTCAATCCTGTGTATGTCCTGTACATATTGCAGTTCTGACAATAAAGTTGACTTTGACTTTTGACTAGATGGGCTTTTAAGAAGGAAAAAAAATACATGAATAAAAAAATAAATAAAAAATAAATAAATAAAAGAATAAACAAATAAAATAAAAATAAAAATCTAAAAATTGAAGTGGTAGTCCTTAAAAATAGCACAACATAAGGGATACAAAACAGAGAAATGTAATATGTCAAAAATGGGTACATTTCTGTTTTTGACATAACCAGAGTTTTGTTTGCTTTTTAAACATATTGAAACTGGTTGTGGATTTTATAATAGCAGGAAGAAAGTTCCAAACTGTAGATCCTCTCACCGACAGAGAACCTTGTGCAAAAGTGGTTCTTCTGAAGGGGACCTTACAATTTCCATGCAAAGCCGCTCTGGTAGATCTGCTATTGCCATGCAGTCTCTTATTTCATTCCACCTCATGTACCACATGGGATGCGAATGACTATAAAGAACCTTGAATCCTTGAACAAGCAAAAATAAAACCTTCCTCTGTTCTTCTCCGCAGAGGAACTCCTGCCCACTGGAACATCTTGCAGCTGAAACATTAAGGTTATTTTCATTCCCTGTTCAGATCCAGTGCAGAAAAACACCTTGAGAACATCAGGAGCTTTTTATCTCCAAGTAATGAGAAACCACTTCATGCAATAGTGGCATGTGGACTTCCATCCATCGATCTATCCATTATTTTCATACACGGGGGTCTCTGGTTATTTTAATTAATTTAAAATGGCTCTCCTTACTGTCCAGATTTGACCAAAGCGTCTAGAAAACATTTCTCATCATAAGATGATATTAGTCTGAAACTTTGACATGACGAGCCGGGAGCAGGAACATGTCTTCTTGAAGGAATGGTAGATTTTTTTTCATTTTGACTAAATAAAAAATATAAATAATTCTTACAAATGAAACCTGGAACTATTCTCTGACGCCTGTTGCTTTAAATCACAAAATACCTTCTGCCTTGACAAAAACCTTTCTGGTTGCAGCAGAGAGCTTTAGTTGAGTGGGTTTGCTTTTTAGGTGAAAACTGAAGAAATAAGTATTTTATTGTGCCACATGTGTTCCTGCTGCATGATGCCTCCAGACGTAAGGAGATTCCTCTGACTTCCTCTAAGATTTTGCATCTCCTGCTCCGTCTTCGCTGTCAATATTTTACCCTGTACAGCTTGTCCTTTTTTTTTTTTTACAAACCTCTTCTGTCCTATTTTCATTGGTTTCCCATGACACCTGAGAGCACATTCATCATCCTCACCATTTCATCCAAAAGGAGCTCTACTTCACTGAAAACTCCTTTGGCCCACTTTAAAAAGCCTCGTACGCCTTTCAGACACAGGACACTGTCCTAACCATCCACACACACACACACACGCACGCACACACGCACGCGCACGCACACACGCACACACACACACCCATTTAACAATAAGGTAAAACAGCTAATGTAAAAATAACACTGTACAATGAAGTAGAATATTTGAATTAGCCAGTGGCGATTTTAGCCTCTTTTTGCGGAACATCAGCACCCCTGAAAATTAAAGAAACTTTCATTAGGATTTTGTAAGAAAACTCAATTCTCAAACCTTGGATTCAACAAAATATTGAATAAATATGGAATAAATGATGACCATCTTAAACTGGTCAGTAAAATCTATGATTTTTTTTTTGTTGCATGAGTCGGATCCACCACCTGTCAATCAATCCAGTAGGCTCATCAGCAGCTGACCAGTCAGATGACAGAAGCAGAGTGTTTACAAATGTAGATGAACTTATATGTTTAACAACCCGTTAAAACACACCAAATGCAGGAAATCTACTTTATCTACAATGTTGATGTTTTTTTTTTGTAAATACAGAAGAAATGTTTAATAAATGTTAGGACTATTGTAAGCACGCGTGCCCTCTGGGGCTCCCAACATTCTGTTTATTGGTTCATGATATATTTTGCTAACGCTACAGACAAACCAACACACAAGCCAAATAGTTATTGCCGCTCTGCCTTTGGCTATACGTGCAATTATAATGTGGCTCATCCTGTTGACACAAGAATGTTCTTGTACGTTCTCCTTCCTCTAACCTTTCTGCCCCTGCACACCAAGAAGAATCCAGCAGTAATGAATTATACAGACATTGTGAGTGGATTTGTAGCATGAAGCAGAAGTTGTGTCCATGAAATATGCAGTTATTGACTTTGTGCTGCCTCCTCTCTGCTCTCTGCTGGCTGCAGCTCAGACCGGCCCTGGCTGAGCTGAAAGGCATTTATTTATAGTTGAGCTAAAAACCCACTTTGAGACTTACTGTATTTTATCTAGCTAAAAAAAAAGCCTCTGATTCATTGTTAATGTATCCATGTAAAGTAACCTGAACGTCTCACACATCTCACTGAAAAAGGCCTCTTGTGTATTTACTTTTCAGTTCATTGTTAAAAATAATCAGACCACTTAGCTTTTGTCAAAATAATGCAACACATCTACTGAAAACATCTGTTGCTGCTGTTACACTGAATTTCCCATCTGTGGGACAATAAAGGCTGTTTCTAT
>JBBPBX010011258.1:0-10333 GCA_038048925.1 Garcialebias charrua | reverse complement strand
TTTTTTTTTTTTTTTTTCAGAGATTACCTGGCTAACATCAGTCTGTCAGTAGATAGTGACAGAGTGAAGAAATATGTTAAAAATATATTGTTAGAAAAGTTACATATAGCAGCTTTAACTCAGTCAGTTTGTTAGTGATATAATATTTATTTTAAGGTTTGATCAAAATGGGTATAACTCCATTATTTCTTAACCTGATCTAAGTGTAAAACTTTGGTGGGCACTATGCAAACCTTCAAAAACAATTTGTCCTTTAATATAATCAGCTTTTAGTATTTTGTGACTGGAGACTAATTCTCATGTTTTCCTATTTGTCAGGTTGTGAGCCAATTCCCCTGAACTACCTGGAGTGGAGCAATCCAGAGTCCATCATCCAGGTGGTCTTCTCCTGCATGGGCATCCTGGTGACGTCATTTGTGGCCTTTACATTCGTCTTGTACCGGGACACGCCTGTGGTGAAGTCCTCCAGCCGGGAGCTTTGTTATATCATACTGGCAGGGATCTTCCTGGGATATCTGTGTCCTTTCACCCTCATTGCGAGACCAACCGTGTTCTCCTGCTACCTCCAGAGGCTTCTCGTCGGACTCTCGGCTGCCATGTGCTACTCCGCCCTCGTGACCAAAACCAATCGCATCGCCCGCATCCTGGCAGGCAGCAAGAAGAAGATATGCACCAGGAAGCCCAGGTTCATGAGTGCTTGGGCTCAGCTGGTCATCGCCTTCATCCTGATCAGTTTCCAGCTCACGTTGGAAGTTACCCTGATCATCATGGAACCCCCTGAACCGATAAAATCCTACCCCAGCATCAGAGAGGTCTTCTTGATCTGCAACACCAGCAACGTAGGTGTCGTAGCTCCACTCGGCTACAACGGTCTACTCATCATGAGCTGCACCTACTACGCCTTCAAAACCCGCAACGTTCCTGCCAACTTCAACGAGGCCAAGTACATCGCCTTCACCATGTACACCACGTGCATCATCTGGCTCGCCTTTGTGCCCATCTACTTCGGCAGCAACTACAAGATCATCACCACGTCCTTCTCCGTGAGCCTCAGCGTGACCGTTGCTCTGGGGTGCATGTTCACGCCAAAGATGTACATCATCATCGCTAAACCGGAGCGAAACGTGCGCAGTGCGTTCACCACCTCCGACGCGGTGCGCATGCACGTCGGAGACGGCAAAATGGCCTGCCGAAGCAACAGCCTGCTGAACATGTTCAAGAGGAAGAAGAACACTGAAAATGGCAGGTGGGTTCATTAACTGAGGCTGCGCTCCTGGGGTTCCTCAGGGATGCTGCCTTTGCTCTAGTTCCCTCTCAAAGGAAGTTTGACGTCTATCTGTATTTACTTTCATCGGAACACCGGTTGTAAAGTGAGACAGATGTAGGTCAGGGCTCAATTCTCACAGCCGTTTCAACCTTTGATCCACCGCTTCAATTAAAGCAAGGGTCTCTGAGGGATGGAGCAGACCACACATGCAGATACATGCAAGTTCTTCAGGGTTCTGCAGGATGTAAATCTAAGACGTTAACGAACTACATCCAAGATCACCCACCGCCTGTGTACATTTGTCTGCTAGCAAAACGTCTCGTAAACGCTAAACTAGATTTTAATGAAACCTTCAGAAACTAACCGTTAGCTCGTCTTCAACAAGCCTCACACCGAAGCAGTGGAAGCTAACACAACACGTGCTATAACTCAGTCAAATTGACAAATACTGAGCTAAAAATTCATTCTCAACACGTATACGCTGAGTGCAACAGATCTTGTAAAAGCTCGTGAGATTTTGTGAGATTGCACATAACATCGTCACAAAGTTAATCCAAAACAGCTTTGACTTCATCCCATGCGTCATGAGATGATCTTAGTTCAAAGCTCGAGCGTGAGAGGCAGCGGAGTTTGTATTTGTTAAAGAATACAGCCTTTAATGTTTAAAAATATTGTAAATTCTGTTCGGTTACATCTGCACTGAACCTTCTAAAGTCCTGGAACTCCGTTTACAGGATTTTTACTGAAAGTAAGATTACAGTATTTTCCGGACTATAGGTCGCATTTTTTTGCCTAATTTGCATGATCCGCGACCTATAGAGAGGTGAGACTTGTTTATGGATTTTTTCCCATATTTTTAGACCAATTTTGGGCTCAGATACGACCGTTTTTCATTTTGGCAAAAAATGGTGCAGTAGCACTTTTGTCCGCTAGGGGGACACTTCCAGAGAGTCCACCGACCGTTCCCACCTCATGTGTCCTAAGGCAGCCTCCTCTGGTCGGACTGACTGTCGCTGCCCGACCTCCTGCTCTGGAGGTATGAACTGTTAGCTGTGTTTGTTAGCAAGATAAGTCAAGAACCACAGGACAGATTTTTATCAAACTTACAGAATGTAATCACTGTATGGACATTTACAACTGATTAGCTTCATGAGATGTTTGAGATTTAAAAAAAAAGATCTTTTTAGCATCGTTGTTAGCGGTTAGCTAACGTAAACAGATACTATTTAGATAAATAGCTCATAAACCACTCGGCGGATATTGTTTCAGCTTACAGAGTTTAATTATATGGGTTTCATTTACAAACTGTTGACCTGTATGAGACATTTGAGATAAAATTTGATTTATTTATAATTTATTTTCGCAGTGCACGCGACCGTTTGGAAGACGTCAAAGCGAAACAATTTAAATCCAGCAGATTTGACCATTTTGTGAATTTATTAAGGAACGGTTAAGCTCAGGAACCCTTGTGCTATAATGTCAGCTATAATTTTTAGCAAACAAATAATTGTTTTTACCGTGTTAATCTTCTTAAAAGCCTTGCTGTGCGCTCCTGTGGCAGACATTTGCAGCAGAGCTAAACACTCGTCCACATTTCCGGGTTGTCTCAGCGGTGACGAGTCACGTCAGCGGTGGATGATGCGTTACGTCGCAATGACGTAGGTGCGATCTATATTAAGGTGCGACCCGTTTATGTATTTTTCCAAATTTTTGGCAATAATTGGACAAAACGACCTATATTCCGGTGTGATCTATAGTCCGGAAAATACGGTAGACAAATTTCGAAGCATGTTTTTTTTACATGAAACAAAAATGCTGTTCTTGTCTTCACCTTTCTGGGTTCCTGTGGAGTAACGGCCATCTTTATTTTGTTCATAGTTCTAATGGAAAGTCTGTGTCATGGTCTGAACCAGGTGCAAGACGTCCTCCAAAAGGGGATCATATGTGGCACAGACTGTCAGTGCACGTGAAGAGACAGGAAGCAGGTTCCAATCAGACGGCTGTCATCAAGCCCTTAACTAACACCTACCAGAGCTCAGCCCGGGAGTTCTCAGACCTCAGCACCAAGACTTTGTACAACGTGGCTGAGGAGGATGAAAGTGAGCCTCTCAGTTACAACTCCCCTGCCTCACCCCCCATGATGGCCCATGGGCAAATGCCGGCCCGCGGGCAGATAAAAGACGTGGGCGAGGAGGTTGAGATCTATTCCCCCAAGCTTCTCCAACAGAACAACATTGTCCCTCAACACGGCGTCACTGAACACCTCCAGGAAGAGGTGGCTTTAAACAACAGTGTCATCCCTGAGTTCAGCATCCCTCAGGCTGTGAGCAGAGGCATGCCGGTGTATCACCAGGCTCACCTCATCCAGCCTGTCCATCTCGACCCGTTTGATGATGAGCCATTAGATGAGGAAGAGGAGGAGAATGAGCAGTTTGGTCTTCTCCAGGGCTGCAGGTACAACAACGCCCAGGTTCATGACGAGGGTCACTTGGTTGACGTCAAACTAGCGATGGAGGACTCTGTTGCTCTGATGCCCCCCTCCCCTTTTCGTGATTGCACTGGACCTCCGGTGAGTCTGTTCCCCAACTCACCGGTGTCGGAGTCGATTCTGTGCACCCCTCCAAACGTGACATACGCCTCCGTCATCTTCAGAGACTTCAAGCAAAGCTCGTCGACTTTGTGAGCGAGCATTGACAACGTTTTAAACCCTGCTACATGTTCAAGTTCCCTGCAGGTCATTTGTTACTGGGCTGCGACTGCTGGCAACTGGTTGGCAACTGGTTGGCAACTGGTTGGCAGATGGTGCTCACTGAGGAGTCACCAAAGAGTTCGCTGCCGAGCGCTTCTCTGACAGAGAACATGTCTGTGTCTGAACATCATCTTAAAGATTAAAAACTGCTCTAAATCTATCTTTATTATTAAATTGTACTTCAGTAGAATAACTCATAAATGTGGCCGCTGCCAAGGTCAATACAAGGTCAGCTGGAGCGGGTATGATATGACCGGAGAGGGACAACAAAATAATGTGCAGGGCCAAGAATACAGTTTTACAGTTCAAGCCCTGCACCATGTCACCTGGGGCCTCGTGTATCAAAGAGTGTGCAATTCCCTTTCAGTTTGGTCTCTCGGTGCAACATACTTGCTATGGGAATTGCGCCCCCACGCGATTACCTGAAGGAATACATACACGCCTTTTATGGCAGGGGGCGTCACCCCGCGCCAGAAGTACCGCCCTTTAGGTACTTAGGCGACTGATGCCCCTCCAACTGTCTCTTTTTGCCCTTCACCTCGCAAAACCTGAACTACCTCTCTTCGTGGGACTTCTCTGCTGCTCCATCGCTCAACTTGAGGTGAGCTCGCTCCCTGCACAGAGCGCGCAGAATTTTTCCCTGCGTACTGCTGGACTAGCGAAAGCTAGTCCAGCACATTTCTATAACCTCAAAGTTTTTTTCTCTCCTCTCTCTACAGGTTGCTTCGCTCAACGGCGTTATAACTACGCCACAACCGCTACCCCGGCTAACATACCTAGCGGGCTAGCCAGCGAAAGCGACACGACGGAGGAGACACTTGAACAACGAAGAAAAAGGATTCTGGAAGGTCTCGCTCGCCTTATCTCGGACATGCCTCCGGAGAAGGGAAAGCGAAAGACAAAACTTCAAAGGAAAACCAGCGGGACGGCGAGCCCAACCTCGCGCGTCTGTCCCAGCGGCTGTGGATTTTCCCTCGCAGCGACGGACACCCATGAGGCCTGTCCAGTCTGCCTGGGTATATTTCATGCAAGACAAGCTCTGGACGCGCCCGATTCTTGCCCACACTGCAGCCAGATGCTGGATGCGGTGCTACGGCATCGGGTGGACCTCGTGGCTAAGGCCATGGGAAGCTCAGCTGGTCCACAGGACCCAGACACCACGGAGACCCTCACTCCGACCCCAGAGCTCGAACACATGGCTCTACACGACAGCACGCGCGTCGAATGGGGCGACAGCCCTGACCCGCTTGCTCCCATGGTGGACCTAACAGTCGAGTTCGACACCAGAGGCATGATGAATGAAGACGAGATCTCCATCTCAGCCTCGGGCGAATTTTCAGCGGAGGAACCAGAACTCGAAATCGAGGATCCGGGAGAGGACCTCCCCAGGACCCCGATACCTGCGCTCCCTGAAACGGACTTCTCCATCCCGGCCCTGTTCGACCTGTGCCACAGAGCAGCGGACGCGTTGAACATCCCCTGGCCGGAACCCCCGCCTCGCCAACAGGTCACGAGGCTGGCGGGGAACTATTTTTATTCAAAACAGCAGGCTGCAATGAGGCAAAGGATGCCCGTGTTCCCAGACTTCCTCACGGAACTAACCCGCACCTGGCTCCAACCACGAGCGCCCATGCTCCTTCCTCTCTCACAATTCCTCGACGTGGAAGGCATGGATCAGGTGGGTTTAGCCAACGCGCCTCAGATTGAGGACACGCTGGCATCCCACCTAGCTCCCAAGTCATCAGGAACAAAACCGACTCTCCCCAGCAAAGCTTGCAGAGCCTCAGCGTCGCTTCTCGAGAAGTGCTACAGAGCTCAAGGACTCGCGGCGCGCGCCATGAACGCGTCCGCGATGATGCAGGCTTACCTCGCAGAAAAACTCCAACAACTGCAGGAAACCTCGGATAAGCAAGCTGCTGCCGAATTACTGGACGAAGCCCGCAGAGCAACAGACTTCGTTCTCCATATGATGGGGACAGCTGCTGTGGCTCAGGGCAGAGGTATGGCGGAAGTGGTCATCGCGATCCGCCACCTGTGGATGACGTTGACGGATTTACCGGAGGGACAAAAGGTGCCTTTTCTCCACCACTCGATAGAAGCGGAGGGACTTTTTGGCCAGACTTTGGAGCGAATCCAAACCAAGCTGGACCAAAGGCGCAGGCAGGCTGAAGCCCTCAGGGTGGGCATTCCTCGTCGGAGTTTCGCCCCCCCCAGAGAGCCCGTTGGAGGCAGACCTGCACAGCCGCGGCACCGCTCGACGACGCGTGCGCCACCGCAGAAGCGGACAGCACACGAGGAGGAACCTCGGCAGAAACCCCCGCCGAGCCACACTCGCTCCGAGCACGCATGGAGCAAAAATAGGTTTGTCCCACGCCAAGCGAGCAGGCACAGGGCCTCCTCGGCGAGCCGGGACACTCGTCAAAAACGTGCCTGATGAACCAGGCCCACGTTTACATTTTAGACGACCTCCCACCCACGCGGTAACGGGAGTGTTCGCACCTTGTTCAGACTTTATTTGTAGCAAAGTACA
Source organism: Garcialebias charrua (assembly GCA_038048925.1). Classification (NCBI taxonomy): domain Eukaryota; kingdom Metazoa; phylum Chordata; class Actinopteri; order Cyprinodontiformes; family Rivulidae; genus Garcialebias; species Garcialebias charrua. The sequence goes on along the minus strand of JBBPBX010011258.1, from coordinate 3,787 downwards.
AATGGCTGATAACTCTGTTGCATGCACAAACCATGTTCTCCCTGCTGTGAGTGACATCAAATCATGTATGTCGTTGCACGTAAGCACGAATAAAACTCATAAAACAGCACATCCCTGTTTTATTGACGATAAAAAAAACACAACACAAATAATGTCAACAGTACGGGCCTCTCTGGCCTGTCAGCCGTCATAAAGGGGGGGCCACATCCCCCTCCCTCACGGCTCATGGGGTGCCAGCCTACTTCAATAAGCCCCAGCAGGGTGCCTCAGGACCTGTCTCCAGAAGACAGACCCAGAGGCGTCTGTGAACAGACCCTACACCTTTTGCGGAGACAGGTGGGAAAGGGCACGTGTCCCAGCCCCCACTCCATTATGAGCAAGGGGCCGGCTAATACACTAACCAGACGAACACGTGACATGTTCGCACCACAGGAGAGCACGTCGGATGCCCCAAGGCAGACACAATTTTCACACCCTCAAAGCAATGGCTGTGATCACGTTACTGTGTGTGTAAAAGGATCAGAGTCAAACCAGAATTTTCCTCCTGATTTTGAAAGGAAACTGGGCTCCTTATCAACAAATTATCTTGAGTCTGCCGGTCACAAAGGACCATCTTCACGTTCACACGTTGCTGTTGCTCCTTTATTATTCATGAAGGACACGCAACGCTCGAGCGGTAGAAGAGCAGCACGTGACTTTCCTCACAAAGCTGCATCAAACTTGTTCCCACACAACAGTATCCCACTGGGTGGGACAACAATTGGAATCAGGAGATCTGCTCGTTTACAGAAGCAGCAGCCCCTCAACCCAATAAATCCTATTTTGGAGGGAAACAGTAGCTTTTCTGTCCCGACTCAATATAATAAAATTAATAGACTCCATCTGTCTTCGAGGAGACTTGATCAGGGAAGTCTGTTAACACATCAACGTGGAGGCCCACTCCCCAACCTGGTTGATCCTCAAAGGCTCACACAGGAAGTTGCAGTCCAGCTGCTTAGGCCAGGATCTGGAATTAATTCCGGCCTGTTAGCCGAAAAGGACAGGCTGATGGCTTCGGGCCTGCCTGAGAATGTGGTGAAAACCATACAAAATGCCCGTGCTGGGTCAACACAGTCTCTATACACACAAAAGTGGCGCATCTTCAAAGCCTGGTGCTCAGAAAGAAATATCATTTCTTATGCTTGCGACCTGGCTCAACTACTAACTTTCCTTCAGGATTTACTGGAAAAGGGTCGTTCTTATTCAACGATTAAAGTGTTCCTTGCAGCTATCTCTGCCTGTCACGAGGGCTGGGGACACAGGACTCCTGGAGCACACCCAATCATAATGAGATATATGAAAGGTGTGCTTCGAACCAAGCCACCCAGCAGGACCTTGACCCCTGGTTGGGATCTTGGCCTGGTCTTGGGGGCTCTTTGCGACCCACCATTTGAGCCTCTGGGTGAGATTAAGATAGATCTTCTATCTTATATAACTGCTCTTCTTCTGGCTCTTTGCTCGGCGAAACGCGTGGGTGACCTCCATGCATTGTCTGTACATCCAATGTGTACCAGATTCGCCGCTGACGGGTCAAAGGTCACATTGAGGCCTAATCCCGCATACACTTGACTCTGAACCATAGGAGTCTAGACTTTGATCTCTCCTCCTTTGCACCTGCTCCTGTCCTCACTCAGGAACAGGAAAGGCTGCAGGCTCTATGCCCAGTGAGGGCTTTACGCACCTACATGCAGAGAACAGCTGAATGGAGGAAAACAAACCAACTTTTCGTCTGCTTTGCAGCACCTGCTACCGGGAGAGCCCTATCAAAACAACGCCTGTCACATTGGGTGACGGAGGCCATTAAAAGGGCATACGGTAACAAAGGTCAACAAGTGCCCCCTGGAGTCCATGCTCACTCAACCAGGGGCTTTGCCACTTCCTGGTCATTGTTTAAGGGCGTGTCGGTTGCAGACATTTGTGCTGCTGCGAACTGGAGCTCTTTAAACACTTTTGCAAAGTACTACAGTTTGGATGTTACTGCATGTGATGTCACTCAGGCTGTTCTTTCTAATACACAATAGAAAGTAGCTTTGAGATGCCTTCTGGTCAAGGGCAGGCGTTCACACTAACAGGCATTTTACTGAGCATTTCAAGGGCGTGAATGAATTACGTTCCCATAGCAAGTATGTTGCACCGAGAGACCGAACTGAAAGGGAACTGAAAGTTATGCACCATAACTCATGTTCCCTGAAGGAAGGGAACGAGGTGCAACATAGCTGGCCCTTTTCAATGCTGAAAGCTCGGTGAAGTGCAATTTTGGAGACAGTTGGAGGGGCGTCAGTCGCCTAAGTACCTAAAGGGCGGTACCTCTGGCGCGGGTGACGCCCCCTGCCGTAAAAGGCGTGAATGTATTCCTTCAGGTAATCGCGCGGGGGCGCAATTCCCATAGCAAGTATGTTGCACCTCGTTCCCTTCCTTCAGGGAACATGAGTTATGGTGCATAACTTTCAGTTTTCATACTGAGAGTTGATGTAGAGACAAAATGAGGGACGTGCACACACACAGAAATATTCAGATTTTATCAAACTGTGCACCTTTCTGCTCACCTTTCCTCCATACGGCCCAGCAGATGTGGAACTGAAACGCCTCCCCGACACATCTGTGTTCAAATATGAAAAATTGATGCAAGTGTGTTTTGCATGTGGGATCCCATCTCTGTAAAAGATCAGCTGTCCATCTTTGATACAGCTATCTTTAATGTGCACGATTACCGACAGGATCGAAGGATGGTAGAAGATTCAGTCTGGTTCACTGCGAGCCTTTATTCAACATGTCCGCCATTCATCTGGTCGGTACAACAACAGAGTAACTAACGTAACGTTGCGTCAACTACGTAACTACGTCATCACGTACATTCTAACGTACGCACGTATATGTACGTGACGTGACAGGATATTACATATCCCTTTTTTTTTAAATAAAAATAAATGTCCTTCTACAACACATACTAATCAGAACCTCTTCTAGTAAACGAATCTATAACTAGTACAAATATCTACGCATGACATTTAACACAACACCTGCTGTAAATGCAAAATTTGAACATACATTTTACAAGCATTTTTTTTTTTTTCACAATTCTTGAACATACATTTCACAAGCATTTTTTTTTTTTTTTTACAAATCAAAACGTTTCTGGGTCTCACCACTCGACCTGATCGGGTTTGTATCAGAGGTGTGTACTCTGAACTTTCTTCACTGTCCATGCCTGTTTGTTGTGCAATGTTTGGTGGTTCTGGTTCTGGATAATCTGGTGTGGTGACATCGGGAGTTGGAATCAGATGCCGTCTGTTCCTTCTGATTTCAGAACCATCTTCCGTCTTGATGTGGTATGAGCGATTAGTCTTTGCTGGTCCGATGACAGTTGCTGGTTTCCAAGTAACATCTGGCAGTTGAAAACGAACAGCAGATCCCGGTGGCAGCGCTGGCAGTGGTTTGGCAGTTCTGTCATAGTACCACTTTTGTCGCTTTTGACATCTCTGTCTTCTGCGGCGAATGTCGCTCTGGCGAGTTAATTCAGGTTGTAGTTGCTCTTTCGTGGATGGAAGGATTGAGCGAAGTCTCCTGCTCATCAGCAGTTGTGCTGGTGATTTGAATCCATCAACTGGGGTGTTCCTGTATTCCAACAGGCTGAGGTAGGGGTCTGTCCTCTTCATGTGTGCTTTCTCCATGAGAGCCTTGACAGTTCTCACAGTTCTTTCTGCCAACCCGTTGCTCTGTGGGTACATGGGGCTGCTTGTTGTGTGTT
>JBBPBX010011257.1:43946-56312 GCA_038048925.1 Garcialebias charrua | reverse complement strand
TCTCGTGGCGAAGCGCTCCGCTCCTCTGCATGTCCGCACCAGTCTCCATGAAACAACGTCCTGAGACAACAGCTTTGGACTTGCGCTCGTCTTTTTAAACAAGGAAGCCATAACTTTCCCAAACAGGACCAACAGAGAGAAGCTAATGCTACGCGTGCTACAGATAATAGCGCCGTGCTAATACACGCCTAGGAATTTTAGTTCCGCGGCGCAATAAGAAAATTAAAAACTGGGTCACAAGAGCCCGGGCCCCCCCAGGCATCGCACTGCGCGCCCCACTATTTGAGAAACGCTGCATTAGACTGACCCAGATCCATAAAGTGAACTGAGTTACTTTAGTGACTCATTAGACTGACCCAGATCCATAAAGTGAACCGAGTTACTTTAGTGACTCATTAGACTGACCCAGATCCATAAAGTGAACCGAGTTACTTTAGTGACTCATTAGACTGACCCAGATCCATAAAGTGAACCAGGTTACTTTATGGATCTGGGTCAGTCTAATGAGTCAATTTATCGTTATCGTGATAATACTCTGAAATATCACAATATAATTTTTGAGCCATATCGCCCACCCCTGATTCTAACAGCATAAACCACGATCAATACAGTATACAGGTAGCCCTCTAGTTACGTCAGGGATAGGGACCTACGTGTGTGACTTAGGTCGATGTTGTCGTACCTCGCGGACCAAAAACACCTGCCTGTCGTAGGTCCGCGTTTCTGACATAGGTCGCGGCTATACCGCTAACGGAGCGCCGCACACATATTTAATGGCATGAGACTGAAAAAGGAGACATACTAGGCCATGAACATGCACAGAACTGTACAGTAAATGAATACAGTACTGTACAAATAATAAAAAAATATAATGTCTTACTTTGAGCTGGTCAAAGCCTGCCTTCGTCTTATAGCATCAGCTCGGGTGAGAGCTCCCACAGCTTCCTTACGCTCCACACGCACACACGTGGTCAAAACTGTTTAAAAGAATGACTGTTAGCTTCTTAACTTCATACATTTGGAGCCAGAAAGAAAAAAAAACTTACTGAAAGCCGTTTCTCCGCGATGTTCCTCCCTCCAAAACAGCTGCTCGGCGTTAGCTACGGTTAGGCCGCGCCAGTAGCAGCACTGGTTAGCATGTCAGTTCATTCAAAAAGGCTGTCGGCTTTGTATCTCCGCGTTAGCTCGGTGTCCCCCGACTGCCAGGCGGACATTTGCGGCGAGCTCGCGGCCGCAGATGGCTCCTCCGCGGCATGTCGGCTCGGTGTCTTCGCCTGTGTTAGCTGCTCTGTTAGCTGCTGTCGTTAGCATGTCGGGCGGCGTTGTTGAAGCGATCGCGGGGCGATCCGCGGCTGCTCCTCCGGGCCTGAGACGTCCACAGAGTTGGCCGAGTGTTTCCAGCAAATTTATCCGTATGAGGCAACCCTGAACGGACACACGGTCCTCAGTAGCCTCTGGTTAGGTTGTAACATGACGACCGGAAACGACCGGAAACGACCGGAAGTTGCGTAAATACGATCAGATTGTAATTAAAAACGAAATATTAATAATTATACTTTATTTATAAAGCCATTTAAAACAACCACAGCCGCAACAAAGTGCTATACACATGAAATTAATAACATTTAAACACAAAAAAAAAAAATAATAATAATAATTTTTTTTTTTTTTAATCATATTTTTATTAAATATGATAAAATCGTAAGTCTGAGTTGCCGTAGGTCGCAGGTGACGTAGGTCGAGGGTTTGCTGTATTGAAGTTATTGTGTTGATTAATTCTGAATTAACACAAATTAAAGAAAGTCTCTTCTGATTTGTGTCTCTTAATTCAAAATAAATGTAATAACATAGTGTCCACTTGTCTCCTTGAGAGCTTCAAGAAAAGTGTAACACTCAAAGTTTCAGAGAGATGTGAAAAGGTGTAATTGAAGGTCAAGCATGAGGGCCTGTTCCACTACAACTGTAGTGACTCATTAGACTGAACCAGATCCATGAAGTGAACCGGGCTACTGTAGTGACTCATTAGACTGACCCAGATCCATAAAGTGAACCAGGTTACTTTAGTGACTCATTAGACTGACCCAGATCCATAAAGTGAACCGGACTACTGTAGTGACTCATTAGACTGAACCAGATCCATGAAGTGAACCGGGCTACTGTAGTGACTCATTAGACTGAACCAGATCCATAAAGTGAACTTACTTACTTTAGTGACTTTAGCACTTTGAGATTTTCATTTAGCACTTAGAGATTTTCATTAATGAAAAGTGCGCTATAAATTGAATTCATTATTATTATTATTATTATTATTATTATTATTATTATTATTATTATTATTATTATCATTAGACTGACCCAGATCCATAAAGTGAACCGGGTTACTTTAGTGACTCATTAGACTGACCCAGATCCATAAAGTGAACCGGGTTACTTTAGTGACTCATTAGACTGACCCAGATCCATAAAGTGAACCAGGTTACTTTAGTGACTCATTAGACTGACCCAGATCCATAAAGTGAACCGGGTTACTTTAGTGACTCATTAGACTGACCCAGATCCATAAAGTGAACCGGGTTACTTTAATGACTCATTAGACTGACCCAAATCCATAAAGTGAACCGGCTTACTTAAGTGACTCATTAAACTGACCCAGATCCATAAAGTGAAATGGATTTACCAGCTTTATTGAAATCCTAAATGACCACTCCAATGCTGTGAGCACCAAATGAAGCTGCACGTGGGGCTAAATCAGGCGCCATCTCGGCCTCTTCATCCGTTTTCGCATTGCACGGCCCTCCCCAGTCCGGCTCGTCCCTGGTTGGCCCAGAGCCAGCCCTGGCCCGCCCCCGTTCATTACGCATTGTTCAGAGAGCAAGCCTTGAAGTGGGTGGGGTGTTCTCTTAAAGTAGGTGGAGTGTTCTTGTGTGCGCGCTTACAGTGTTTTAAGAGAGGACACGCTGCTAAAAAAACATTTGTTAGCTGAATAGTGTTTCTGAGTTAAATTTTTGTTAATGACTGATTACAAATCAGCTTATGTTAGGACGTAAATAACATGAAGCGCGCACCCATAGCCTACAGAGCTTTTCCGCCTTTCAGCGCGAGCTGAAGTTCATTAAAATATAACTAATATTCTCTAACTCTTGCGCGCAGTTAGGGTTTTAAAATATAACTGATCATCTCTAAATCTTGCGCATGCCAGAATTTTACGAGGAGCAAATCCTTCATAGTAAACGTGGACTCCAAAAAAAACCAATACGCCGCTGTGGCTGAGAGGAAAAGCTCTTGGCTTTCCGCTCTACATTCTATCTTGACTCATAGGCTGCGGGTTCGAATCTCACCTGGGTCAAGTTATTTTAAGTTTGTCGTTTATTGGAGAAATAAAAAGAAGGAGTTTGTGTTTTGCCTGTGGTTAATACAAACTCCTTCTTTTTATTTTCTCCAATAAAAGACAAACGTAACTTGACCCAGGTGAGATTCGAACCCGCAGCCTACGAGTCAAGATAAAATGTAGAGCGGAAAGTTGAGAGCTTTTCCTCTCAGCCACGGCGGCTTATTGTTTTTTTCTGGAGTCCACTTTTCCTATGAAGGATTTGCTCCTCGTAAAATTCTGGCACGCGCAGGATTTAGAGATGATCAGTTATATTGTTAAACCCTGACTGCGCGCAAGAGTTAGAGAATACATGTATTAGTTATATTTTAATGAACTTCAGCTCGCGCTGAAAGGCGGAAATGCTCTGTAGGCTATGGGTGCGCGCTTCTTTGTTATTTACGTCCTAACATAAGCTGATTTGTAATCAGTCATTGACAAAAATTTAACTCAGAAACACTAATTCAGCTAACAATTTTTTTAGGGGTTTCTGTAGTTAAATATTAATGAAATCAGCTCGCGCCGAGGTTGTTGTTAGAACGAGTCCCGCCCCTGCTGCAAACAACGAATCAAATGTGAGCAGTTAATGACTTCAAACTGGGCCCGGGAGCCCGGCCCGATCAGAGATGTCGCCGCTTCTCCACGCTAATTAGTTATTTTTCTGTCGCAATTTTTTTTTTTGGACATTTATCTGGACTTATTTTGTTCAGTGGTTTTTTAATAAGGACTTTACGGACAGCTTAGTTAGCACTTCCTAACTGGAATTTGGGCTGTCTACCTCCTGTCAACTCCAGCACGAACTTGCTTCAAGAACTACGTAGCTGCAATTATTATTTCACTCACCTGTTGCCTGTTAACCTCCTGTGTCGTCTGGACTGTCCTGGATTTTCTCCTGTGCTCCCCTTCAAAATATGCTCAACCAAGTTACATCTCACTGCTTCTTGGTTATTTCTTTCGGAGCCGTGGGTCTGCTGTTAGCGGCTAGCTCTGTGCTAGCTTCCCCCGGCTTGGCTGGCGCGATGTTGACGTACTCAGCTTCCCAGCTGATTGGACTTAACAACTGCTCCATTCCACCTTCTGTTTCCACCATCAAACAACTGGGACTTCTGCGTAGACCTCATCACATCCACAGAAGCTCTCGAAAGAAAACCATCTATTTTAGGTAAACGGACTCTGACTCGATTGCTACTACCTGGTCTGAGAAACGTGTCGCACCTCGACTACGTCATCAGAACGCCGCGTCTGTGGTCCCTTGTAGTCCATAGCACACAAAGTGGCAAGGAAAACGTGGAGTGGACTTCAGTCTGCTGAAACCGGTTCAAAAGGCTTCTACACCAACTGGTATTGAAATAGAACTTTTCAATGTGCAGTCACTATCCAACAAATCATGCCTAATTCACGATCACATTCTGGAGAAGAACTTGGACCTCATGTGTCTTACAGAAACTTGGCATCAACCAGATGTGTACAGTTCTCTAAATGAGGCCTGTCCCTCTGGATACAGTTATCTGCAGAGAGCCCGCAGCACTGGCCGCGGTGGTGGTCTGGCTGTAATCTACCGCAATAATTTAAAATTGACACATCTGGCTTCTCAGGACTTTTCCTCTTTTGAAAGTTTGGCCTTCAACCTCAAAGCACCACTCCTGATGAACGTTATATTGATTTATAGACCTCCCAAACCGCATGTTTCATTTAACTCAGAGATGCATGACCTCCTCACTTTTTTCTGCACCTCCCCTGTGAAAACTATTTTTCTTGGCGATTTAAATATCCACATGGACAATTCCTCTTCCCCTCTGGCAGCAGATTTTCAGTCTCTTTTGGACTCTCTTAATCTCACTCAACATGTTGATGCCCTTACGCACAACAGGGGGCACACTCTGGATTTGGTGATTACAGATACTGTACTCATCAATAACTTATCTGTATATGACCTGGGTGTCTCGGACCACAGTGTCATCTCCCTGGAAGTGCCGTCAACTTTGCCTGGGGTGTCTCGGACCACAGTGTCATCTCCCTGGAAGTGCCGTCAACTTTGCCTGCTTCAAACTCAAAATGACCTATCCAGTTCCGTGACTTTAAAAACATTTCCCCTGATGTTCTGTCCGCTGATCTTCACGCCCTGGCCGTTGTCATTCATCTGCAAATGACTCTGTGGATCACTACAACCGATCTCTCCAAGAGCTTCTGGACCTACATGCTCCCTTGAAGACAAGACTGGTGTCTTTCTCCCATTCAGCCCCCTGGTACACTGATGAGCTGCGCAGGATGAAGGCAACTGGCCGTGCTATTGAGAGACGTGTAAAATCATCTGGTCTCTCTGTACATAAGCAGGCATACAAAGAACATCAGAAAGCGTACGCCTATTCTCTTAAAGAAGCACGCTCCAAATATTATTCCAACATCATCAACACCTGCCCTGGTAACTAAACAGCTCTTCTCCACAATAACTCATCTGCTTAATCCCATTAAACAAACTCCTGAGGAATCTGTTCAAAAATGCAACCTGTTCCTTTCATCATTTAAAAACAAAGTTGACACTATCAGATCTCAGCTCCACAACCTCCCTGATCTTCGTTTACCATCTACCCGTCTGCATCCTGGGTCCCTGAGCAGCTTTGATGAAGTTGTTCAGAGTGAGGTGGAGTCCATCATCAAGAAAATGAAGCCTTCATCCTGCGCCCTGGATCCCTTCCCCTCGTCTCTCATAAAATCCAATCACTCTGCAATTAGCCCATTAATCACACAAATAATAAATAAGTCTCTACAATCTGGTCATGTTCCACTGCCTCTAAAAACTGCCATCATTAGGCCTCTTCTGAAAAAATCTAATTTGGATCCCGACATTTTTTCTAATTACCGCCCAATTTCCCACCTCCCATTTCTGTCTAAAGTGCTGGAAAAAGCAGTTGCTGCTCAGCTGCAGGACCACCTACAGCAACACTCTCTGTATGAGAAGTTCCAGTCTGGATTCAGAGTAGCTCACAGTACTGAGACTGCATTGCTGAGAGTTACAAATGATGTCCTCATGGCTGCTGACACTGGTTCTCCCTCCATCCTTGTCCTCCTTGACCTCACTGCAGCTTTCGACACTGTGGACCATAGTATCCTCCTCCACCGTCTTCATGTGGAGGTCGGTCTCTGTGACACTGTCCTGGACTGGTTCAAATCTTTCCTCTCCGATAGGCTGGAATGTGTTAGTCTTGGCAATGCCACTCCCCAGACAGTCAGTGTCTCCTGTGGTGTCCCTCAAGGGTCAGTTCTGGGGCCCCTGCTGTTTTCCCTTTACATGTTGCCTTTAGGTCAAATTATTATTTCTTTTTAAGTAAGCCTATTCTGCCTCCACATGATTTTATCTTGATCTTGGTTGATATTATTATTGATTTTACTTGATTATATCACTTTTTTTAAGCAGGCCTATTCTGTCTCCACATGATTCTGTCTTTAATCTTAGTTGATATTATTATTGATTTTACTTGATTTTATCACTTGTTTTATTTGTTGTAGCACTTTGAGATTTTTATTAATGAAAAGTGTGGTATAAATTGAATTCATTATTAATATTATTATTATTTAGCTACATTTTAAGGAAATACAGCCACGCGCGCGCGTGGCAATCCTAGTTTTTAAAATCCTGCGGTTTTGAGCACTACATGAATTTATTAGAGGTGCAGTCTGCAGTTTCTGTAGTACAGTCTGTAAGTTTTCTAAAAATATATTTTTAACATATTTCTTCACTTTGTCACTATCTCCTGACAGACTGATGTTAGACAAAGTAATCTTTGAAAAAACTATAGTCCCCTTGCTTCTCCAGGTGTTACTAAAAGCATTTCTAAAAAGCCACAGTGACCCGCCGTTAACCAGCCAATAAAAACAGAGTTTGTAACCAGCCAATAAAAACAGAGCTTGAATTTGAATCAGCCAATAAAAACAGAGCTTGAATTTGAATTTCAGCAGAGCAAGGGGGAGCAGAGCCATATATGGCTCTGAGGGGGAGGGATCAGAATGCTTTGCCTGTTGAAAATTGTTCTAAGTGCTGCGTTCTACAGAAACTGCAGACTGCACCTTTAAGGACACGTTCAGCTGAAGACCCATCTTTGCTATAATTTTAAAAACAAATAATTGTTTTTACCATGTTAATCATTTACAGTACTTCCGTGTTCGCTCCCTCGCTTCCGTGAAAGCAGCTCCAGTCCACACACACTCATCCTCCCGGCGCGCATGAGCGCGGGTCGTCACTGCTCAGAAATTAGACCAGAATTCTGGTGCAGCGCAGCTCGGAATATCCGGTGGAAATGGCGTAAAGTGGGTGTCTGCGACGCACATATTACGTAATAACCGACCCGAGCTGACCGGTGGAAAAGGGGCAATAGTGATGGAGCAGTCTGGTTGATGAGTCATCAACCAGACTGCTGCAGTCCTCTTACAGCGCCCCCATGTGTTCACACAGAGGCTCTGCATCAAAGAAGGACATACGGTACTGTACCGTATATGTTTTATTTACCACATGAAAACATTATAAAGATGATAAAGAAATAAATAAAGATCTTTGATCACAGTAACAATGTCCATCAGCTGTCTCTGCATGAAGACATCTTTCTGTGGTAACCATGTTTTCCTCAACATCTAAACTAAACAAATGAAAATGTTTCATCAAAGTAAAGATAATTAGTTTCTGATGTAGGGAGAACATTTTGAACGTTTTCCATCTGATCTAAAAGGAGTTGTGAAAGAATGAAAGATGTTTGGTTGTTAGAGCTGTTTGTCTCAGAGGGAGGTGGGGGTGGATATGGGGTGGACCATTACAAGAAATCTGGTCCAAGAGGATGGAAGTAAATCTTTGTCCTTCGGAACCGACACAAACCGAATTGACTGACGTTAGTTCAGTTCTGGATTGTTCAGGAACAAAGTTGTTCGTGGGAAACAGCTGGAAGTGGAGCAGAGAGGCGCGTGTTGAGGAAAGAAGCGACAAGTTTTAATTATCGGTGGGTTTCGGCTTTTTCCGGTGAGTTTCGGCTCTTTCGGCGCTGCAGCTCTTTCTTCTCTAAAATATCTTTATATTTATGAGCTGCTGTTTCCAGTTCAGCTATATTTAATGAATGTTCGAGTTTATTGTTTAATTTATTAACTTGATTTAACCAGATAAATCCCATTGAGATCACAGAACTCTTTTGCAGGGGAGGCCTAACCCTGAAGACTTGACAAATAATAAATAAATAAATAAACACTTTTCGAAAAGTATTTTCAGAAACGTTCACTTTAAACAAACTTGGTTTAAATAATATGAACATGTTTGTTGGACTGTTCTGGTTCTTTTTACCAGCTCGTGGAAATTATTTGTTCAAATGTGTATTTAATGTTTTCAGAGCTGCAGCATGAAAGTGAAAGTATTCAGTGTTCAGAGATCAGCCTCCATTTTGTCCTCTGCCTTGATTATAAAATGGTAGAAAGTGTGTGAATAAATCTGTAGGAGCATGAAGTGTCAGAGAATCAGACACAGAACAGTCTGATGGTTTTGTCTCTGTCTCCAGCAGCTGAGAGAAGAATGTCCAGAGGGACATCTGTCCTCTCCGTCCTGGTGCTGTCGGGGACTCTGAGACTTTCTGAGTCAGTTCCTGGTTTGTTTCCAAGCATCAAACTTCAAAAACAAATGTTTCATATACAGTAGTTGTTTTAATCCATTAGTTCTTAAATCTGAGGTATTGGTGAACAAATGATGCTAAAGTTAGTTTATCTCATGTGTTCGCTTTCCTAGATCAGCGAGGTAGTCACAAGGCACATGACACACCCTCACTGCAGCCTACCTGCTAACAGAGTCTATTGAACTAGTCCAGGAGCTCGGGTATTACCTGTAGCTACTTGGGACAGCTTCCGACTGAAGGCTGTTAATAGGGGAATTCATCTGGGCATATTCACTTCCTAGCATCCACGAGCCATACCCACGCTTTGCACCTTATGCCTCCCTCCACCTTAGCTGCTGGGGACCGGAGGGGCTAGCACAAGGCAACTCGTGTTAACGGAAGCTTCCCCTTTGTTTAAGCTGGCTATTGTTACTGACCCAGTAAATTTTAGGATCCAGGAGATCGGATCCTGGGGTATTGTTTTTATATTAAACCTTAGATGCTAATGCTTAACCTTTAAAAACCTCCTAATAGTTGATGTTATCTTTGTGAACCAAACTTTACATTTCCATGGACAAGTGGGTGATGAATAAAAGTCAAGAATTTTACGTTTTGTTTATTTTAATGAATTATCTTTTGCAGGGAAGGATCAGCGTTACAGCATAACAGTACAATTAATCATTATGGTTATAGGTTAAGAAAAAGTATTAATTCACCAAACAATCTTAAGACTCGATGTTAAGCTGCTCGATCTGCATGGAGTCCTTGAGGAAGGTTCTTTTCTGGAGTCCAGGCTGGAGAGGCTCGGAGGGTCGTCTCATTGATGTCACACAGTTAACACTTCCAATACCCATCCAGTCTTATGGACCAGAATTAGAGCGCTTAATCATAAGAAAATTCCTCATCCAGCTTTATGAGCTAGAGTTTAGAGTACACTCACTCATATCCATCTCATCTGATTTTAAGAATCAGAGTTAGAGTGGTCTTCTGCAAACACACGTCTCTCCTGACCTTAAGGATCAGGGTTTAGAGTTTTACTTAAAATCTTACCCAGTGGATGTGTCTCTCCAGAGCCCTCCTGATTATCAAGCAACCTCGAGCAATTAAGTTTCTGAGATAATTGAATTGTCTATTTGCTTCCGCTCTATCCGCTTTTAATTTAATTTGATTTAAATCTAGCTGAAGCCAGGATTCAGTAAGGTGTCTTGCAGTCATCCCTTTTCATTCCTCAAAGTCCCTCGGGGACCGAGAGGGAATACCTGAAGCAGTCGCCTTCAGTCCCTGAGGACTGAGACTCACCTCTGACTCCCTGCTGGTCTGATCTGAAGAAACAAGTTTTGCTTCGTCCTGGCTGTCTGGGTAAAAACTATCCAGTCCTTCCTCAAAGCTTAAAAATGAAAGAAAAGAAGTCTCTCCCCAGGACGCTTGCTTCTTCCTGTCAGCACGGAGTCGATCTGAACCACGCCTTGGGTCTTCAGTGGAGCAGGTCAGCTCCAGTTACTCGATGTCTGATGTACAGCTCCTCGACCGCATCATGACAACTTCGGACAGCCTGACAGCTGGACTGCCTCGTCCTGTCGCAACAGGGTGGTTAAATAGAAATCTTAGTCCCGCCTCCTCCCTGGGAGGAGGGGGATAGCTTGTCTATGATTGGTTAAGTCTGCTTGCTTTGTCAGTTTCCAGGCAAACTTGTTGCTCTGTTCTATTTCTGCTTGAAGCTACATGATCCCTTATTAGGAAATGAATTTGCTCTTTTTGCTCGAGGCTGGATGATTCACCAGGGCCGTGGGTTGACACAACTCCGGTCAGTTAGTTACATCACTTTTTCCAGTAAAGTGTTTGCAAGTTATACTTTTCAACATGTGTGTTTTGCAAGAAACCACTTTTGTCACAAAACCATCTTTGAAACATAGTAACACATCATTACAATTGCTATCATAAAATGATTAACTCTCTATCATAATAAAGTCACATTAAATGATTATATTGGTTAAAACCATATCTCACTTGATTATATTAGTTAAAACACATCTACCATGATTATTGGTAAAAATCATATATCTCTTGCTCGTATTAATTAGAACAATTTACTTATAAAAACCAATCAAGGTTAAACCAAGTTCAGATAAAACATTTTAAAGTTAAAACAAGTCTTTGGCATCCTGTTTCTCCCTTCTGCTCTCTGCTCTTGTGAAAATGTTCGTGTATGAACTTAAGAATGTGGCTGCTTGCTTTTAGGAAGTGACTTTCTTCATGCCTTTCACAACTCTTAACTGTTAACCTTTAAGACACCGTTAACTTCTCTTATTTACCTTAACTTTATGACTACAGTTTTTATTATTCAGACTTTATAGGCTTTTCTGAGGTTTAAAACAATTATTCTTTTCTGGTCTTTAGAAATTCTCCTCTTGTGCTCAACCTGCCTGTCTGTGTGAGCGTGCGTCTGGGTGAGTGTGTGTGTGTGTGTGTGTGTTTGTGTGAGTCTGAGTGGTGCGCTCCTGCAGAACTCTGTGCTCACAGTCTGAACAGACGAGATTACTGAGGTTGCATAATAGACAAGTCCGGACAAGTCCTAGACAAGACCAGACATGTTTCTACCTCGACAACTGTTATTAATATATTTTTGCACTACTTTCCATAAGCTTTCCTGTACTGATTAATTTTTGTTGGTTTTGAATCCATAATAAACTCACTCTTCTTAACACCATTTGTTCTGTAAAAGTGAGAAATTGTGTGAAAGAATTAAAAGAGAAAACTTGGTGTTTGTTCAGAGTGAGGATCACTGATTTAACTGGAGCCAAGATGATCTGAGACAAACGTCCATGATGTGACTGAGCCATGCTCAGCTGTCTCCTCCCTCCTCTTCCTCACTCTCTCTGTTCAGAATGAAGTGAAAAGAGCCTCAACAGGCTCCGCTTGCATCAACTAATGTTCAGTTTGGTGTTGGTGAGGTACTTCTGATGTCCTCTGTTAAATCTGATGCCAAACAGGTTCCTCTGAGGTCCCTCAGTGTGACATGCACAAGCTGCATGCTGGTTTCAGGTCCCACAGTGAGAGCTGCCTTCATCCTTATTATTCTGACTGCTGAAGCTCCGCCTCTACCTCCTCTGGAGGCTCAGAGGCGAAACAGCAGAAGGTTGACTTTAGCCTCTCTCTCCTCTGCCACAGTAAGACGGGAACAAAGTGTCGGACTTGTCTTGAAGTCATTTATATAAGAGGCTTCCATCCTGGGGCGACACGGTGGAGCAGTTTGTAAAGCTGCTGCCGCTCAGCGAGGGGGTCGCCGGTTCAAATCCCGGCCCGGGATGCGTGGAGTTTGCATGTTCTCTTTGTGCTGCGTGGGTTTTCTCCACTTTCTTCCCACAGACCAAAAACATG
>JBBPBX010011257.1:20492-42307 GCA_038048925.1 Garcialebias charrua | reverse complement strand
TATATATATATATATACTGTATATATATGAATATTATTGTAATAAACAAGTAGAATTGAAAAATGAATGCATAAAATATATTTAAAAATAATTATATAAATAAAAAATTAAATTACACAAATTTATAAAGTATTTTTTTATTTTGTCCCTTAATTACAGGTGACTGCTGCAGAAATGCTGTTTGAAGAGGTGGTCAAAAAGCTAGAGAGGAATGTAACCACATCTGTTGACCTCTTTTCCATCATGGACTCTTTTTTGAGAAGGTTAATTCAGAGAAGAGATGATGGGTTCTACGGGTACGGAACAAGAAAAAAGCTGCAGCGTCTCTTGCCATCTGAAGCTGGTGTGGCCAGGCAGGACTTTACAGCCTTCTTAAACACTGCCATCAGTTCTGTCCAGAAGTGGTTTGACTTCTCAGAGGAAAACTGGCTCTTTCACCTTCAGCCCCTCTCTCTGGCATCTGGAAAAATATCCTTTGAGGAAATGGAGAAGATCACTGAAAGTCTTCACCTGGTTGGCAGGTAAAAATTCAATCATTTCCAGTGTAGTGGTGAACCATGTTTAATTATTGATAGTTATAAACAAATGTGTACAATTGACATGTACAAATAAATACATAATTGTGAATTTACTTAACATTATGCAAACATACAACCTTGTCCATCTTTAAAAAAATCACAGTTCATATAGGTAAATTAATAAATACATTTCAAAATGTAGTTTAAATACAATGCTAAATTATAAATATAAACAATACACGTTTTTCCATTTATTTATCACTACATAGGCTATGTGTCACTAATGAATTTTTTAACACCTTTTGGCAGGCTAAACATGTATGGATGAGCTGTATGAGGAATGTGTGACTGCAAACAGCCTGATAGACCACCTCACCACCTCACCTCAGGAGAAAGAAAGGTGGCAGTCCCAGGGAACAGCAGAGAAGTGGATGCAAGTTCTTCAGGCAGCTGACCTCTCCAACATCCAGGCTGTTGTATCCTTTGTCCTCAGCATCCCATCTTCCACTGGGTTTGTGGAAAGGATTTTCTCTTTCATGAAAAGTAAGTGGACTGATGTGCGAAACAAATGTTCTACTGAACTAATTAGAAGTGAGCTCATTGTCGGTCTAAATTATGAAATGTCTTGCTCAGAGTTTTACTCTTTCTTCTTTCTTCTTCTTCTTCTTCTTTCGGCTTTTCCCTTTTCAGGGGTCGCCACAGCGAGTCATCCTCCTCCACCTCACTCTGTCCTCTGCATCCTCTGTCCTCACTCCAACTACCTTCATGTCCTCTCTAACTGCATCCATATATCTCCTCTTTGGTCTTCCTCTTTGTCTTTTTCCTGGCAGCTGCATTTCTAACATCCTTCTACCAATATACCCACTGTCCCTCCTCTGGACATGTCCAAACCATCTCAGTCTGGCCTCCCTAACTTTATCTCCCAGTTGTTTAACATGTGCTGTACCTCTGATGATCTCATTCCTGATCTTATCCATCCTTGTCACTCCTAAGGAGAACCTCAGCATCTTCATTTCTGCTACTTCCAGTTCTTTCTCCTGTCTTTTTGTCAATGCCACTGTCTCCAGACCATACAACATAGCTGGTCTCACCACTGTCTTGTAAACTTTTCCTTTGACCTTTGCTGACACCTTTTTGTCACAAATCACTCCTGAAACTTTTCTCCATCCACTCCATCCTGCCTGGACTCTCTTTTTCACCTCTTTACCACATTCCCCATTTTCCTGGACAGTGGACCCCAAGTACTTGAAGTCCTGCACCTTTGTGACCTCTGCTCCTTGTAGCCTCACTGTTCCACTGGCCTCCCTCTCATTCACACACATGTACTCTGTCTTACTACGGCTGACTTTCATTCCTCTTCTTTCAAGAGCATACCTCCACCTCTCCAAGTTCTCTTCCACTTGTTCCCTGTTCTCACCACAGATCACAATGTCATCTGCAAACATCATAGTCCATGGGGATTCCTGCCTGACCTCATCTGTTAGTCGGTCCATCACCAGAGCAAACAAGAAGGGGCTCAGAGCCGATCCTTGATGCAATCCCACCGCCACCTTGAAGCTATCTGTCACTCCTACAGCACATCTCACCACTGTCCTGCTGTCCTCATACATGTCCTGTACCAGTCTAACATACTTTTCTGCCACTCCAGATTTCCTCATGCAATACCACACCTCTTCTCTTGGTACCCTGTCATATGCTTTTTCTAAATCCACAAACACACAATGGAGTTCTTTCTGACCCTCTCTGTACTTCTCTATCAACATCCTCAAAGCAAAGATGGCATCTGTGGTGCTCTTTCTTGGCATGAAACCATACTGCTGCTCACAGATAGTCACATCTTGTCTAAGTCTTGCTTCCACAACTCTCTCCCAGATCTTCATTGTGTGGCTCATCAACTTAATTCCCCTGTAGTTGCTACAACTTTGTACATCACCCTTGTTCTTAAAAATGGGAACCAGCACACTTCTTCTCCATTCTTCAGGCATTTTCTCACCCTCAAATATTCCATTAAATATTTGAGTCAAAAACCTCACTGCCATCTCTCCAAGACATTTCCAAACCTCCACTGGTATGTCATCAGGTCCTACTGCCTTCCCCTTCTTCATTCTTTTCAGAGCTTTCCGGACTTCACCCTCACTAATCTTTCCCACTTCCTGGTCCACAGTTTCTATTACCTCCACTCTTCTTTCTCTTTCATTCTCTTCATTCATTAGCTCCTCAAAGTAATCCTTCCATCTTCCCATCACACTCTCCTCACTTGTTAGAACATTCCCATTCCCATCTTTAATAAGCCTAACCTGCTGCACATCCTTTCCAGCCTGATCCCTCTGTCTTGCCAATCGGTACAAGTCCTTCTCGCCCTCTTTAGTGTCCAGTCTCCCATATAACTCATTGTACGCCCTCTGCTTTGCCTTAGCTACTTCCCTCTTTGCTCTATGTCCCATCTCCTTATATTCCTGTCTCCTCTCTTCAGTCCTCTCACTGTCATATTTCTTCTTGGCTAATCTCTTTCTTTGAATGGCGTCCTGCACTTCACTATTCCACCACCAGGTTTCCTTATCATCCATTCTCTGTCCAGATGACACACCAAGTACCTTCCTACCTGTCTCTCTAATTACTGTTGCTGTAGTAGCCCAGTCACTTGGAAGCTCTTTCTTACCACCCAGAGCCTTTAACAGCTCGTCTCTGAATTTCTCACAACATTCTTCCTTCTTTAGCTTCCACCATTTGGTCTTCTTCTCTGGTTTTACTCTTTTTCTCTTCTTCGCAACAACAGTCATTCTACACACAACCATCCGATGCTGTTTGGCCACGCTCTCCCCTGCTACAACTTTACAGTCTCCAATCTCTCTCAGGTTTCCTCTTCTACACAGAATGTAGTCGACTTGTGTACTCCTTCCTCCACTCTTATAGGTCACTCTATGTTCCTCCCTCTTTTGGAAATAGGTATTGACTATAGCCATTTCCATTCTCTTGGCAAAATCCACCACCATCTGTCCTTCCTGGTTTCTTTCCTTGACACCAAACCTACCCATCACTTCCTCATCCCCTCTGTTTCCTTCACCAACATGTCCATTCAGGTCTGCTCCAATCACCACTCTTTCCTCCCTGGGAATACTCTCTATCACTTCATCCAAATCTTTCCAAAATTTATCTTTCTCCTCCCCATCACATCCAACCTGTGGAGCATAACCACTTACTATGTTTAGCATCAGACCTTCTACTTCTACCTTTAGACACATCACCCTATCTGACACTCTCTTCACCTCTACTACATTCTTTGCCAACTCCTCCTTCAGGACCACCCCTACTCCATTTCTCTTTCTATCCATACCATGGTAAAACAGTTTGAACCCTGCTCCAATACTGCGAGCCTTGCTGCCCTTCCACTTGGTCTCTTGGACACATAAAACATCTACCTTTCTTCTCTGCATCATGTCAGCCAGCTCTCTACCTTTGCCTGTCATTGTCCCCACATTTAGAGTTGCAACCCTCAGTCCTACATTCTTCACTTTCCTCCTCTCCCTCTGTCTCCTGACACGTTTTCCTCCTCGGCGTCTTCGACTAACAGTAGTACAATTTCCGCCGGCACCCTGTTTGTCAACAGCACCGGTGGCGGACGTTGTTAACCCGGGCCTCGACCGATCCGGTATGGTTTCACTTTGATGAACTCGCATTATGGTTTTGGCAAGTGTTTTACGTCGGATGCCATTCCTGACACAACCCTCACCATTTACCCGGGCTTGGGACCGGCACAAGAGATGCACTGGCTTGTGCTCCCTAGTGAAACAGAGCATTCCTTGCTGCAGCACGATCTCAGCAGAAATACAAATGGAAAAAATAGGTTGACTCCATAATGTAACGTTCCACTGTTTAGTTTACAAGTTTTTTATTTTTACTACAAGTGGAAAGCCATGGCCTTTGAGGCACAATGTGTTTATGTCTCACACATTACCACACAACACAAAGATTTTAACACTGGACTCTGTGTCATCAAAACAGGTTATTCACTAAACTCTCGGTCATCTGCTCATTCAGTTTGCACTACTTCTGATATTTGCACTAATGTTTGTATTACATTACTGCCTATAGTCATACTACTGTTTACATTCACTGTTTACATTTATTACTACTGTTTACATTTACACTACTTTTATATCTACACTACTGCTGATACATATACAGTATTCTCTGACTAGCCTTATTTAAGGATGCCCAATGTGCCTTACTGCATATGCCACTTTGCCTCTATACCAACATCAACTACCTCATACATATACTGTGTACATTAACTCATATGCTGCTTTGCCACTCTTTGCAAATGTCAATGCCAGAACCTTCAGTTTATTTTATAGATATACTTTTTATACTTTTTATACTACTATGCAAAAACTCAGTATTTCACTTTTATTATTTCATTTTATGCTTATGTTCATTAAATGTTTAGTGTTTTAGTGTTGGTGTAAATTTTCATACTTTTATAAGCAGGACAGAGGTCTGTTTAAGAAAGATACATAATTTTCAAAAGATATGTTTGTTTCTGGCAATTCTATTTGCACTAAAAATAAATGGTTAATTGTGTAATAATTTGTTTATACATATTTTTATAATTCAAAAACAAATCCAAATGGATTCAGGTTGATTTCAAAGTGAGGAGGGGCAGGCAGGGTGTTTGTGTGTGTGTGTGTGTGTGTGTGTGTGTGTGGGGGTGGTTAAATGGGGTGACCAGCCCTGCCGAGAGGTGTCCCTTATTTATTTATCAAGGAGTTGGCAACCCCTCTCTGTCCTGTACTTTACTGAGACATGTTAGCTGTTAGCATGTTAGCTCGTTGCTCCTCCAAGCTCTGCAGCTGCCGGCAGCCATGAAGTAACATACACAGCTCAGAGATCAGGATGGACTTAGCCTGGTTTAAACCAGACCCTTGTCCTTCACTTCGCTTCGTACTAGGGTCTGGACTTTTCCCATTGAAAAACGTTTCTTGCTGGAGGCGTGGCCTCTGCTGAGGAACAAAACCATTGGATAATTTTGAACAGGGAAAGCATTCTGCTCCCTCCCCTCAGAGCCACCCCCCGTGCTCTGGTGAACTTGACTGACAGCTGCTCCGCCTCTTGCAGCGTTTCTCTCGCTGCGCAAACTCAGTGTTTATATGTTATAAAACGTTTTAATACAATAAAATCAAACCATGGATCGCTGGTCCAGCTCACCAAAAGACCAGAAAATCTGCAGGGACTCGGTCAGCAATAAAACCCGAGTTTAATTCTCGTGACAACCTGAGGCATTTCCGTGTTCATTTTACTCAGCAGGAGGGTGGAGGAGAAGGAGGACGAGGGAGCGATTACTTGACTTTTGGGAGAAAAAAAACAAAAGAAAACTCCAGATAAGGGATTAAGCAGGGGAAATTAATAAATTTGTGTCACATATAAAACAGTTCTGCATCGCTTTGCATCGCTTTGAATGATGCCGTGCTCTGGTGAACTTGACTGACAGCTGCTCCGCCTCTTGCAGCGTTTCTCTCGCTGCGCAAATTCTGTGTTTATATGTTATAAAACGTTTTAATACAATAAAATCAAACCATGGATCGCTGGTCCAGCTCACCAAAACACCAGAAAATCTGATGGGACTCGGTCAGCAATAAAACCCGAGTTTAATTCTCGTGACAACCTGAGGCATTTCCGTGTTCATTTTACTCAGCAGGAGGGTGGAGGAGAAGGAGGACGAGGGAGCGATTACTTAACTTTTGGGGAAAAAAAACAAAAGAAAACTCCAGATAAGGGATTAAGAAGGGGAAATTAATAAATTTGTGTCACATATAAAACAATCCTGCATCGCTTTGCATCGCTTTGAATGAGAACATGCCGCTGCTCGCTGACTGAGCGCTGGCAGAGCCCTTTGTCACTGGTTGACTTTAAAAGCGGTTTAAAGACTTTTCTTTTTAAGCAAGCCTATTCTGCCCCCGCATGATTTTATCTTTGATCTTGGTTGATAGTATTATAGATTTTACTTGATTTTATCACTTGTTTTATTTTATTTATTTATTTATTTTTTAAGCAGGCCTATTCTGCCTCCACATGATTCTGTTTTTAATCTTAGTTAATACCATTATTGATTTTATTTGATTTTATCACTTGTTTTTATTGTTGTAGCACTTTGAGATTTTTATTAATGAAAAGTGCGGTATAAATTGAATTTATTATTATTATTATTATTATTATTATAGGGCTCTGCGTGCTGGGACTGGTGGGGGCGTGGGTTAGGGTCCAAAACTCCACCCCTTCTGTTCTCTGATTGGTCCGAACAAAAATCTACCGGAGAAATCCTTGTGGGTGGGTGAAGTCCCAGACTGTGCAGTGAAGGGAAATGAGAATTGAGCGGAGCTGTGCAGGAATGGCGAGGGCCAGGCTAGGATGGACTTAAAGTAGAGACGGGACCATGAATGTCCACTCAGAGTCAATGATCCAGCATCGATTCTTTTTATCTCATTCAACCTTTATTTATACAGGATAGTCTCATTGAGCCACAAGGACTCATTCACAAGAGAGACCTGGGGCCTCATGTACAAAGACTTGCGTGGATTTCCTACTGAAAAGTGACGTACGGTCAAATCCAGAAAAGTGTGTACGCACAAAAAAATCCAGATGTATCAAACTGTGCGTACACCGGAATCCACGCACATTCCTTTTGTACATCACAATCAACGTGGAACTGAGCGCACGTGAGACACCTCCCCTGACACGCCTTCATTTACATATGTTAAACAGATGCAAATTACTTCCTGCATGTGTGAAGGACATGTTTGTTTGATCCCTGCGCGATCAGAAATCATTTCTAGATTCAGGAAAATAATGAATTTAATATAATATGAGTGAGGAAAATAATCCTAAGTAAGAATAGTAATAAAATGTGTTCATCACGCAAAGAACGAGTGATTGTGTGTCGGTATTAGTGTGTGCGCGCACCCTGCTTTGGTGCGCAACGGCTCATCCATTCATTCTGAGTGAAAATATTAACTTTGCGCACGAGTTTATTACCATAATTACTGTAAACACAGAGGAACTTAGATGTTTGGTAGATCTTTGTTTATTTAATAGATGATATGAAGAAACGGGTCTGTGCGTCTCAGTGGAGAGTTTTCATGACATGACGTGATGTTGGAGTCTCCAAACGCTGCGCGCGCCGCAGCCTTTGTGCGCAGTCTGTTTGTCTGTGAAGCTTTTACTCTCCTACACGTTATATATGGTGTACTTTCACGTGTCATTGGAGACATCTACAATAAACGCAGATTATGAATCACCTCCAGCTGCCGCACCGGCGAGGGTGCGCGCGCGCTCCAAAGCGCGACCACTCAGCCTTTAGAATCATATGGATGAGACCATTCTATTGGACATGAATCGGCTTTGTGTGGACTGGACTGCCCTGATCGGCCTGCAGCTCCCTCAGGAAAGCTCCTGTGGAACAGTTTGATCGCTGCTTCTGCATGTGCACGCGTGATGCACGGCTCCTGTGTTGCTCCAGAGCGCAGCAGTGCCAAACTGAAAAATGATTATTTCTGAAAACGGCTGATAAGCCATATCCTAGATCAGAAAATTATATCTGTTTATAAATAAATGCTCTGCGTGTTACACTATTTATTATATCCTCCAGTAAGGCTGAATGAATCCGTTCCTGTTAAATTTATTTTTGGCACAACTTTGCGCGTCCTTTATTTAACTGCGTCATGTGGATGTAATACTTGTTAATCGTGTGTTTGGTGGGAATATTAATCATTTTCACATCATGAACAGTTAATAATAATAATAATAATAATAATAATGAATTCAATTTATAACGCACTTTTCATTAATGGAAATCTCAAAGTGCTACAAGGTGCAACAGAATTAAATGTCAATAAAACAAATAATAAAACAATTAAAATCAACAACAGTATCAGCTATGATCAAAAGTAGAATCATGAGGAGGTAGAGTATGCTCGGTTGAAAAGAAAGGTCTTCAAGCCGCTCTTAAAGTCAACCACAGACTGTGGGGCTTCAGTTTCTCTGAATCACCTGTAAGTGTCGCCAAAGGAACAAGAACCACAGAAACGTGCGTACGCCAGCCATGAGGCTTGCGTGGAAATGTACCTGGATGCGCACATATTCACGTTCAGTTCAGTTTTGATACATACGGGGTTTTGCGTGGATAGTGACGTACGCAAGGTTTTTGTGCGCACGCACGGTTGATACATGAGGCCCCTGTTCCAGACAGAACATACAAGTACAGACAACAGTAAAAATAAACTACAGTAAAAATGTAGTTAAAATAAGAGTAGTGTATAAAACAGGGTGAAATACTAAAAACAGGAACATACAGTATCTGCTTTGATTTTTCTATTGACATAATCAAATGTTTGAAACCCCTTAAAGAAATCCAGGAAGACAACTTCAGTTCCTGTTGCCAGGTGTTCCAGGTGCAGGAGCTGAGTAGAAAAAGGCCTTTTTGCCTAATTCAGTCCGCACTGAGGGAACGTTGCAGATAATGATGTCCTGAGAGCACATGTTGTAATTGCACTAACAACGTGACATGTGGGAGGAGATATAAGAAGGTAGAAGACCAAGGGGGATTTATAGATGAAGATGAACCAGCGTGACAGTCTGCGTGAAGACAATGATGACGACCAAGGAGTACAGGGTGCAGTGATGGGTATGGTAGTTACAACCAGTCATGAATCTTAGCGTGCCATGGTAGACAGCATCCATATCTGCCAGCAGCTGGCAGGTACATTCATGTAAACAATGTCACCATCGTCACTGGCTGGCAGGAAAGTGGCAGCTACAAGGCATTTTCTGGCATTCAGAGTTAAACAAGATCTATTTCTGAAAAAGAAACCCAGTTTTAATTTCAGTTTCTTTATCAAGTTTTCAATATGAGGTTTAACCTCATAAGACCTGGACTCTTCCATATGTGGATGCCAGGTCCTAAAAGGTTAAAAGAGAGATGTGCAACCAAAAATCCCAAATGTTTGTAAGAATCTACAAACTCAATAGGAACGCCATGCAAGGATGAGATAGGAGGAAGAGTTGCTGGCACAGACTTCCTGTTTGGAAATAACATCCCTTTGGTTTTGTCAGCATTTAGCACCAGTTTGAGGTGGAATAAGTCTGAGTGAATGATGTCAAATTCAGACTGTAGAAGCTGAAAAAGCTTGGCAACTGTTTTAGCTCGACAATAAACAACAGTGTCATCGGCATAGAGATGCAACGATGCATCAGGAATATTTTGACCTACATTACTTATATAAATCGTGGATTTATATAAGTAAAAAGAATGGGACCTAAAACTGAGCCTTGTGGCACACCATTAGTGACCGTTAGGTAGCCAGAAGTACCGTTATGTCGAACACATTGCCTCCGACCTGCGAGACAGTTTGAGAACCAGCCAACATTTTTAAAGACATTTCTTCATTTAAGATCTGCTCCATTTGATCTTTGGTCTAAAATGTTTGTTCCTGTTGGTAAAAATCTACAAAAAGTGATTTTATTCTTGTTTTATCTCTTTGCAGAATCTATGCATCAAACTCAGGAGGAGAATCCAAATCCAGCAGGTCGGGGAAGAATCGGGTTTTACGTTAGTTTGTGTTTGTTTGTTTACAATATTTTTACTTGGACTTTGTGGTAGATTAGTTACGTTTAGTAACTTTCACACAAATGACTCCTCCTTTAAATCAGAACCCAAAGTGTAAATCACTGTAGCTCTGCTGTCAGGTTGTCACACTTTTTGTATTTGCCTCATGTTTCTGTGGCTGAGACACGTGGCTGTAAAAAAAATGACATCACAATGTTACGTCTCTGCTGCTCCAGCTAGCGTAGCGTAGCTCGGTCTCCATGCCAAGCCACCACAAATTCACTGATCATGCCGGTAAATTCATGAAAGCAACGTCTTTAAAACATCACATACCTCGCATATCTGCCAATAAAATGAAGTTACAGCAGGGACTCAGCAGGAACAACACACAGTCTGATGCTATGCTATGCTAGATGTGATCCTGCACTGCCACGGTTCTGTGGCACCTTTATGAGTGACATGTGGCGTTATAAGAGTACTGACGGTGATGTTTCTGCAGGCATGTGCTCGATGCTCAGTGGTTGTGATGTTCTGTTTTGAGAACAGGGTTTGTCTCACAAATGGAGGCCGTTAGCAGTCTGGGCGAATCACTTTCACACACAGCCTAGACTGGACTTGTTTTAAGTTACTCTGGGTGATACTCAAGTTATATAGACAGTCCATTACAACCCCTTGGAGGAGAAGCTGAGGTGAAGTCTTCGGCCATCAAGCAGGGTGTTAGCTTCATTGAGCAGAACGACAAAACCCACCTGTGAACAGTGCACCAGAGCTATGCTGCAGCAACGTTACATAGAAGAACTTCACAGCAGAGGGAACAATGAGACTGTTACACCGGTGCGTGTGCGTGGTCCTTCCAGAAGGGTGGTTCTGTTAGCAATATGGTTCTGTTAGCAGTTTGGTCATTATGGTTCTGCTAGCAGCAAGGTCCAATTAGCAGCAGGGTACTGTTAGCAACGAGGTCCCATTAGCAGCATGGTCCTGTTAGCAGCATGGTCCTGTTAGCAGTGTGGTTCTGTTAGCAGTGTGGTTCTGCTAGCAGCAAGGTCCCATTAGCAGCATGGTACTGTTAGCAACGAGGTCCCGTTAGCAGCATGGTCCTGTTAGCAGCATTGGTCCTGTTAGCAGCGTGGTCCTGTTAGCAGTGTGGTTCTGTTAGCAGTGTGGTTCTGCTAGCAGCAAGGTCCCATTAGCAGCATGGTACTGTTAGCAACGAGGTCCCGTTAGCAGCATGGTTCTGTTAGCAGCATTGTATGGTCCTGTTAGCAGCATGGTCCTGTTAGCAGTGTGGTTCTGTTAGCAACATTGTATGGTCCTGTTAGCAGCATGGTCCTGTTAGCAGTGTGGTTCTGTTCTACCTTCGTATAGCTCGCCCTTTAGCTCGCTTATTGGAAGTCTCCCCCGCGCGTCAGCGCCTACTGAAAACCTTTTAGTCCACGCCCACCTACCGGATGGGCCCACCCCTCGGGTCGATAAAACCCCTCGACCAGGGTGAATCTATCTCTTCTTCATTCAGCCCGAATGAGAACCTTACTAAATTTTTTGAAATTATCATTATCATTATTTTTTCCATCAAGATGGCAAAGACCGGTCCAGGTTGCTCCGCTGGATTGATTCTCAGCTTCGACGGCCACGACACCTGCGAAAGGTGCCTGGGAGCCGAACGCGCGGCCCCGGACAACGACTGCCCCCCTCTGCGCCAAGCTACCACTGTGCGAGAGGGAAAGACGGGCAGAACTGTTCAACCCCATCGGTGAAGACAAATGGACTCTCCGGGACCGTACGCTACTGGACAAACCGGTCGACCTCGAGGCGGTCACAAAGGACCCCTCTCTCTCAGCAATGAGCTCCCTAATGCACGACCTGCCCGCCATCATCCACGAGGCGGCCGTGCTGAAGGGACTGTCGGTGCCTACCCCTTCACCGCCCAGGAAAAACATCCTGGCGGGCTTGAGGTAGGGCACCACGTCGCAGCGACGCTCGACTTCGGAGACGCAGCAACGGACTCCGGGGACGTGAGTGGGGTTCAGGACACCACTCCCCCCCCTTCTAGAGAGCGAGGCCTCGGACGAGGACCGTAGGAGCGAATGCTCTGAGGTCCCCTCCCAGCCTCTACCGCCGGACGCCCCCCCTGACTCCGATGGGATCCCTGATGCAGGTCCTTCCCGACATCATCCTCGGGGCGGCCGCGCAAAAAGGCCTGACGGTGCCAACCCCCTCTCCGCCCAGGCCGAACGACCTGGCGGGCTCGAGGTTCGGCACCGCGTCACAGCGGCGTCCAGACCCGGTCTGGCCTCGCTTCCCAGCAGTGACGGAGCTCTGGCAGAAAGAGAGACGAAGTCGCCGAGACGGTGAGTGGCTTCATGCCCACTCGCCCGCCATCTCGACAACCAGACGGGGGAGAAGACCGCCGGGACCAGAAACAGCCATCGGCTGCAGCGGGCTCGCGACAACCACAGCAGCCGGCTTTTCAAACAGAAGCAGCAGCGACCGTGGGACGGTGAGCAACACGCTCCACGAGGCCGCGGCTACCAGGCCCGTGGCGGCTATCAGGGCAGAGGCGGCCAGAAGCAGAACCCCTACAGCCGACCGCCTCAGCAGAAATGTCTCGTTGCGGGAAGTGTGTAATATCAATAAAGAGCGAAATGTTTTGAATAACGTTTTCTCTCATGTTTCGGGCTTGTCTGTCGGGCCGTATAACCCCTCAGCCGCACGACTACACATGCTTCCCACCACACAAAAGCTAACCTCGAGTAAAGATAGCTCAAACAAGGTAACAATTAATAAATGTTTCATGTTTGGTGAACTCGTTAATTTTAACTCTGAACCGGGTAATGAAACCCGTCCGCTGCTAAAATTAAATGACGCCGTGCAGCCACGAGGCTGCCCGGCAAGGGTCACAAAAAAGCTAGCTAAACAATGCTTCATGTTTGGTGAACTCGTTATTTTTAACTCTGAACCGGGTAATGAAACCCGTCCGCTGCTAAAAATAAATGACGCCGGTACAGCCACGAGGCTGCCCGGCAAGGGTCACAAAAGCTAGCTAAACAACCAGACGCCATGTTTGACGCCATGTTGGTTGCACCTCGTGCCACGCAGTCGACGCGGGGTCAATCCCACAGCGCGCTGCTTAGTGTCACGTGACGCGAGCCCGGTCCACGCTCAGGCTGCCGGGGCTCCGCCTCATCAAACGTTTAACTGGCGTTCCACGTACATGAGTGGCGCCACCTCTCTGCAAAGCTCCGATCGAGGTAAGAAAAGAAAAGCCACTCAACTTAGCCAAACACCGCCCGCCAGAAGACGCACGGCGCTCAACGGGAGCACCGCTTCACCAGAGCGAGCGCTCCCCGGGTCAGCAAGCGCGTCGACGTCAGACGCAACGTCGCGTCACGCCTCTGGCACATCGGGCTGCCCCTTTTTGGGCGGGGCCCCCGTGGGTTACCGTGGTAACGGAGGGAGGGCCCCAGCGACTGGCTGACGCACATGATGCGCTCGAGACAGCAAGATCTCGCGCTGCCACTGGGCAGAAACCAGCAGTGGCAGCAAAAATGCAGTTTTAGACAGGTGGCTGTCAAAAATCATAAGAAAGGGTTATGCACTCCAGTTTGCTGCAAAACCCCCACCTTTCAAGGGAATACTGGAAACAGTATTGTCAGTCAAAAATCAAAACTCCCTACTGTCAGAAATTCAAGGAATGCTGTCGAAGGGAGTGATTTCCAAGGTGGCAGAAGGAGATCAGAACAAAGGGTTCTATTCTCGATTTTTTCTCGTGCCCAAGAAAAGGAGGGGCGAGACCAGTTTTAGATCTGTCGATTTCAACAGATCGATTTTGGGTGAGAAGTTTTTCACATGCTCTCCATAAAACAGCTGCTGAGGAATGTGCACAAGGGAGACTGGTTCACATCCCTCGATCTGAAGGATGCTTACTGGCACGTGAGTATCATCCCACAACACAGGAAATACCTGAGGTTTTTTCCTTCCAGGGGAACCAGTTTGAGTTCAAAAGGCTCGTTTTCGGCTACTGGTTAGCTCCCAGAACTTTTTCAAAGTGTGTGGAAGCAGCGATACGCCCACTTCCCTCAGCAGGGAGGTGGATCCTGTCTTATCTAGACGACCCACTTATTTTTAAAGCAGGTCGCAAGAGGAAGCAGTAGTCCAGACCAGGGTACTAGCAGAACACCTGCTGGACCTGGGATTTGCTGTAAACTGGATGAAAAGTTCAGTAATCCCAGCACAATCCATTGTTTACCTGGGGGTAGAACTGGATTCACGCTCAATGAGAGCATGCCTGTCAGAGCAGAGGGCAGCCAATCTGACAGCACAGCTGAAGCGCGTCCAACCAGGGAAGGTGGTGACGGCGGCAGCAGTGATGCGCCTTCTGGGCCTGATGGCAGCCGCTCATGTGGTATTAAATCTGGGTTTATTACACAGGAGAACGGCCCAGCGTTGGTTTACCAACCTGCGCGTGGACCCAGTGCACCAAAAACGCAGGATGGTGCTGGTTCCCCCATCCGTGGGTCCAGACCTGCGTTTCTGGGGAAACACCCACACCCTGAGGGAGGGTGTCTCCATGATCACACCTACGTCTCACATCCCAGTTTTTCCACAGACGCATCTCTGATGGGATGGGAGAGGGACGTGCCTCTCCCAATCGGTGGGAGGAAAGTGGCCAAGCCACTCCCACCTCCACATAAACATTCTGGAGCTGATGACAGTCCAGAAGGTTTTGCAACATTTTATTCTGTTAGTTCAGCAGCAACATGTACTGGTGCACACCGACAACCAGGTGGCAGCAGCGTACATCAATCGCCAGGGCGGGTCTCGCTCAGCTCAGCTGCTGCGCGTGGCCAGGCGGCTACTCCTGTGGGCCCAGCAGAACCTGCTCTCTCTGAGAGCAGTGTACATCCCAGGAGTGCTGAACGTGGGAGCAGACATCATGTCGAGAGGGGGACCACGTCAGGGAGACTGGTCTCTCCACTCGGACTTAATAAATCAGATTTGGGCCAGATTCGGTCGTGCAGAAATAGACCTTTTTGCAGCCCGAAGCAACAGGAAGTGTGCACTCTGGTGCTCACTGAACCCAAAAGACGACCCCCCTCTGGGAGTGGACGTTTTTGCGCTCAGATGGTGGTCAGAAAAGAAGCTTTACGCTTTTCCACCAGTCCCTCTCATTCCAAGAGTGCTAGAACGAGTCCGGGAGGAGAAACTGTCTCTCATCCTGGTGGCTCCAGAGTGCAAATATGCACCCTGGTCCCCAGACCTGCAGCAGCTGGTAGTGGACAGCCCCCTGCAGCTGCCGTGGAGGGAGGATGCTCTCCTCCAAGCGGGAGGGGCGATCAGGCATTTCCCAGAAATAGGCCAACGCCTTTGGGCCTGGAAGCTGAGCGGCGCCGCCTAACAAACTTAGGCCTCACCCCAGCCGTGGTTCGGACGATTCAGGACGCCCGTGCCCCGCCCACAACTACGCTTTATGCGTCTAGTGGGCAGCTTTTCAGCGGTGGTGCGGGGACAGAGGCATCGAGGCCACAGCATGTGACGTTGGCTCTGTCCTGGCTTTTCTGCAACTGCTGTTGGAGAGAAAGCTAGTTTTTAGCACGATAAAAGTGTACGCGGCGGCCATTTCATCATGTCACGAGGGTTTTGGTGGCAGGACGTTATTCAATCATTCTCTGATTAAACGTTTCCTGAGGGGCGTTAGACGCCTTAGACCCTTGAAGCGTGACATCACACCTCAGGGGGATCTGGCACTAGTTCTGGGCACTTTAAAGTTGCAGTATGTAGCTTTTTTTATAAACATATTTCTTCTCTCAGTCACTATTTTTTAACAGAGTGATGTTAAACAGGTAATCTTTGAGAAATACTATATTCCTCTGGCGTCTCCCGGTGGTTAAAATAGCATTTATAAAAACCAGAGCGGGCCGTGTTTGACCAGCCAATAAAAACAGAGTTATTTTCATGAACGAGCTTCCCCCGCCTCTCCCAGCTGCAGCGCGCAGCAGCCGGGCACGCTCCCGTCTCAAACAGTAGCTGTTTCAAGATGGCGGAGGTGGCGAGAGCTTCGAGTGCTCAAGGATTGCCAAGCGATGCAGAGTTAGCAACTTTCCTGCTTGAAAAGTAAGTGTCTTTGCTTGAATCATGTGATAGCGCAAATGCCATGATATTATCTACAACAGGCTAAAACCGTTTTCCGGCCTACAGCTGACGTGATGCTAATGGCAGCAGCTAACTCATTCAACCTCAGTATTGTTTTGATACGTACATTTAGTTATCCTAACTTATTGTATTGTGGATCAGCAAGCAGATATGATGAAAGTACTGTAACTGTGCTGTCTGTGTAAGAGATGCATGATCACAACAACTAGCAATTAGCATATTGTCTGCAGATCATTTGGTGTTCATAATCTAAAAGTCTGTTAGTTGTACTACACAATATATGTTGTTGATGCATACATCTCAACCTCTTTGGACGTTTACCTGTATAAAGGGCCTCAAAAATCATTAATTTTTGGAATAAAATCTGTAAAACTTGCGGTGGGGTGGACGAGTTTGTCTGCTGCGGACATGAGCATGCAGTGAAGCAGGATGAAAGGAGAGCATAAAAAGTTCAAATTTTACTTCTAGCAGCAGAACAGGATGGAAGATGGCTGTTTGATGCTATTTTTTAAATCATCCTACATGCTTTGATATGTTAGATAAATTTGTCATTGTGTGATAAATGTGTTGAAAAGAATATCTGATTATTGTTTGAACTACATTATATGTTTTTATGCAGAGATGATGACTTTGGGGAAGGTCTCAGAAGTGAATTTGGGGAGACTCCCATTCAGGTTTTGGAAACAAGGTAAGTAAGGGGAAACTGTATTTATGTCAAGATTATTTTATGGTTTGCACTGCAACTAATATAACTGTGATCATAATATTATTACACAATTTTAAAATGTAGATGGTAAGGTTGTATGTCTAATATTGTTTATGAAATGTATTTCCACCAGATATTACGGTAGGCAGAAACAAAAACCAAAGTTTAATAGTTGTTTTTATATAATCCATCCATCCATCCATCCATTTTCTTCCTCTTATCCGGGGTCGGGTCGCGGGGGTAGCAGCCTAAGTAGGGAGGCCCAGTCTTCCCTCTCCCCAGCCACTTGGAGCAGCTCCTCTGGGGGAATCCCAAGGCGTTCCCTGGCCAGCCGAGAAACATAGTCCCTCCAGCGTATCCTGGGTCTTCCTCTGGGTCTCCTCCCGGTGGGACATGCCCGGAACACCTCACCAGGGAGGCGTCCAGGAGGCATCCTAACCAGATGCCCGAGCCACCTCAACTGGCTCCTCTCGATGTGGAGAAGCAGCGGCTCTACTCCGAGTCCCTCCCGGATGACTGAGCTTCTCACCCTATCTCTAAGGGAGAGTCCAGACACCCTGCGGAGAAAACTCATTTCAGCCGCTTGTATCCGAGATCTTGTTCTTTCGGTCACAACCCAAAGCTCATGACCATAGATGAGGGTGGGAACGTAGATCGATCGGTAAATTGAGAGCTTTGCCTTTTGACTCAGCTCTCTCTTCACCACGACAGACCGGTACAGCGCCCGCTTCACTGCGGACGCTGCACCTATCCGCCTATCAATCTCACGCTCCAGTTTTTATATAATGTATTTCTTTATTGTTATGGCTTTTCTGTGCTGCAATTTTAGTGGACATAAAATTAGAATAATACAGATGCACAATATTGACAATAAATATCTTTGAAGCTTATTTTTTTTATTATTTTATTTTTCTAACCACGTCACAGAAAATGTACAACTTTATAAATTTAAGAATTTTTAAAAAGATGACTTAATTAAAATTCTGTGTTCATGTATAACATACACTTGCACTGAACGTACGTATTTTAGTGCGTGTTAAAAATATGATTTTGTCTATACTTTCGAGTTAGTCTCATTAACTTTTATTGAGAGAATTTATTGTACTGGTTCCCAAGTACATGTTTCTTTATTTCATGATCAAACTTGATTATTGTTGCTTTAATAAAATATGTAATGTGTTTCCTCAGTATCAATGTTAGTTTGTTTTTTACGTTTATATTTTTTTTGTTTCAGTATGTCTTCGCTAGACATTCACGACGACAATGATGAAAGTGACTTGTTATTGCATGTTCTCTCCGTGCATGCGTGGGTTTTCTCCGGTTTCCTCCCACAGTCCAAAAACATGCATGTTAGACTGATTGGTAACTCTAAATTGACCCTAGGTGTGAGTGAGACAGGTCTCTCTTGTAAATGAGTCCCCGTGGCTCAACGAGGCTAGCCTGTATAAATAAAGGTTGAATGAATGAATGTTCTTCTTCCTCAGGTTGTCAGCGCTGTCCTGTTGATGATGATGGTGGTGGTGGTCCCACAGACAGCAGCAAAGCCACACAGGAAGTCCTTTGAAGGATTAGCAGAAGAAACGGTCCCTCTGCGTTTGGACCCAAACAATTTAGTTCCCAGCCTAAAAGTCAGTTCTTTGGCCAGCGACTCCATCTCACCGTGGACCTACAAGTGAGGCTTCAGCTCCTCAGTGTGTTGTCCTTCATGAAGCTCAGAGTCCTGTTAACAGTTTTTTGTCTCCTCTCTGTCCTCAGCATCTCCAGGGATGACAACATGTACCCTCATGCGCTGTCGCAGGCTCACTGTTTGCTCAAAACCTGCCTGGACCACCAAGGACTGGAGGACGGGGGCCTGGAGTCCCGTCCCATTCTGCATCAGGTGCTGGTTCTGAGGCGAGTCAAGACGCCAGGGCCAGGCACAGCTACCACTACCGCCTGGAGTCCAAACTCATCTCAGTGGGTTGCACCTGCGTGAGACCGAAGGTGATCAACCAGCACTGAGGACTGACCCATGGAGACCAGATGAAGACCATCTCCACGTGGGGTGTCCTCCAAAGATCTGTGGCAGGGTGTGGCCTTGGGGCAATTTCAATCCCAAAAATCCTCAATTAAAAGAAAAGAACTTTTAAACGAGTTGATGAAGTTTATCAATGAACCTTAATTTTTTTATTTATATATACTGTATATATATATATAGTCATTCATTCATTCAACCTTTATTTAGTCAGGTAAATCTCATTGAGCCTCGAGGGCTCATTTACAAAAGTGACCTGCTACTAACTAAAGAATGATGAACAGCAATGGTAGAATTTCTGTTCATCATTCTACATCATATATATATATATATATATATATATATATATATATATATATATATATATATATATATATATATATATATATATATATATATATATATATATATATATATATATATATATATATATATATAGATAATATATATAGATAGATAGATAGATAGATAGATAGATAATAGATAGATAGATAGATAGATATATATACATATATAGATATACAGTATATATATAGTATATATACTGTAGTTATAAATATAGTTATTTTTTTATATAGATACCTATATTTATAACTATATATATATATAGTATATATACATATAGATACCTATATTTATAACTATATATATATATATTATATATATACACAAATGAAAGAGTGGAGATCAGGTGGTTCTCTATGGACTTTAGATGTTTGGACAAGCTGACAATCTGGAGAAGCTCCACATATTTATTGACCTGACCCACTTAAGTGAAGACCAGATCAGTCACCTGGGCCCTGCTTGCTGTTCTGTTGCCCTGAAGGCTGCAGGTTAGGAAGAATTTGGAGTTAATTAAGTTCTGTTTAATTTCTGTCCAGTTTTATTAAAAAGTTATTTAAATCAAACTAAGTACACAACAGAGTATTTAACATCAGGGTGGATGCTCAGTGCTTTATTTATGGTTATTTAAGTGCGTTATGTAACGGTTTGATGATCCTTGTCACATATTTATTTAGGTTTTTTGTGTATTTATTGTCTAAATAAATAAATAAAAAAGATTTTGTCGCTGTGTTCTTTCAAATAGAAAATTATTTCACTGCATGTTCATGAAGAATCATCAATTTAAATGTTTGCATGAAAACAGGGTGACTAGAACTGTTTGTTTTCATCAACTCCCCCTGTGAGCATCGAATCTCATTATGTAACAAAACCAGAATATGAACAAGTCCAGCTGTAGTGCATCAACCCAGGTTTGACTCTTCTCAAGAGCTGAGTGTCAACAGCACGCAGCTGTTTCCTCTTCTTCGGACCGTAGGTCTCTGGGTGTAAATTCCTCGTCTGAAGACCATCGAGAATGTTTCAAAAGTAGATGCGTAACACAGATAAAATGTCACACACTGCAGCAAAGTATTATAACATAACTTATTTACGATACTTTATTACAAATACGCAAAGATTTGAGAAGGAAATAGTCGATCGGGTGACTGCGCCGACGCCATCTTAGAACTGTGTTTACAATGCATGCGCGTTCACGAGACAGGCCAAGCTGTGGAGGAGGAGCTAAGGAGGCGGAGTTACAGGTCAGCCAGAGTGCAAGGGGGAGGAGGGAGAAGGGTTTCTGCTCGAAAATTTCCTAAGTTTCAGGGCTTTACAGAAACTGCAGACCGTGCCTTTAACGCACGTCACGATGTCGATGTGGCACCATGTGGTTTAGAGCAGTGCTTTATTTGAGATGGATCCTGCCGGAACAAGATTCAGGAACTTTCTAATTTTGACCGTGTGTGTTCCGGTAACTGTTTGTTCAGATCCGGCAACTCAAAGCTCCGCCCCTAAAAGTCTAAAGTCATTGCACATTCTTATTTTGATTATTTAATAAAAAATACAAAGAGAGGAGACGCTGATCAGTCTGTGGAGTGGATACAGGTAGTCCTCGGGTTACGACGGTCTCGAGTTACGACATTTTGTGGTTACGGCGCATTTACCATTAAACTTTTTTTTTTTAATAATATTTTGAAAAGCCGAGTTACGAAGTTTCCGGTTTTACGGCGTAAACGTAGCGGCGGAGGAATACTGCACTGTACTCTCTAAAAAAGCTAAGTCTGGTCCTCTGGACATTCAAAAAACAAAACTGTACTGTACTGTGAATGCGGTTTTATGTCGTAAACGAATAGAGAATACGGAGGATGGACCGAGCTGGACAGCAGTTTTATGTCTTAAAGAATGGAGAATAAGGAGGCTGGACCAAGGTGGACGGTGTCACCAGCATCCAAGTAGGCTAAATAACTCTTTTTTTCCCTTCATTATGGCTCCCAAATGTCTGTGTTTTTTGATAATGATGTAGGGTACTGTGTTACGATAGGCTAAGTGCTTAGTACAGTAATACAGTACTGTACATGTATATGGTGCAGTATGTACGTATATTCCGACTTACGTCTAAATTCGGTTTACGACGACGCGTAGGAACGGACCTCAGTCGTAAGTCGAGGACTACCTGTATTGGCTCAATAGCCAGACATGGTAAAAGTGGCTATTTATTCATTTGATATGATGCTTGTCATAATTTTACTGTGATCCATCACGTCTTCTTGTTGGCTCAAGACAGTGGGTCCAAACTGTTGGTCCAGGAGTCTGAAGGTGCAGAAATCTAATCAAACATTAAGAGGATTGCCGACAGCACATTTCCTGTTGTAAAAATATATAAAGGAAACACTCATAATACGATTAAAACATACTTGTAACATTTTGTGCTCTCAGTGTATATTTGTTTGTTGCTTTATTAGTAATATTTATATTTTAACAAGTAACAATTAGAGTTACAAGGCTCTG